>CM068967.1:80846135-80851135 GCA_035128595.1 Eptatretus atami
GGTTGACAACCACATATGATACTGCTGACTGCCACCTCTTAGATGATGCCCTACATTGCATCGAGGAGTCGAGTGAGGATATCAACAAAGACTCCTTCAATACAGTTCTCCATAAGCCTAGTGTAAAACGCATTCTCCATCTCTTTGAAACATTCTTGCAGCACCTGCGATGGACGAATGTAACTAGTGGTTGGCCAGATTCTGGATGTCGTACTTGGACATGGTGGAGATTCTTCTGGTTGATCGTGCATCAAGAGAGGGAGATTGGTTTTGCATCTGTACTGCATTAAAGAGGCAACCCTGGGCATTTGCTTACGATAAAATAACTATGCCGTAATTTACCAGTGTATCTGCTCATATGTCCAGTTACCAACAAGCCACCCAGAATCTACGCTCATATGCTAAATGGAGTTTTTCTGTCAGCGAGGATCAAAAATCCATTTGGTAAAATTCCGCTGACAGACGATAAAAGAGACTGTCAATAGGGACACGAAAACACTCGGCGGTACGAAAGGTTAGTCTAGATTCAAAGCCCTTAGCGATACTACATGACTGCAGAGTATCGCAGCACAGCATTACGTCAGATGCGTGACATGGGCGACAACCAAGTCAACGTTTCGCACTCGGATCTAATGTCCACGAATCCAAAAGGATAATGCTGATACTCAAGGCACTGGTAGATCTGCTTGAGATTGACCCCTATGAGCGGAAACCAGCCGAGCTTACAAGTATTTCAACTGACGGCTAGCTACTCCGAATAAAGAACGACCTGACAAGAGCGCATGAGGTGGTACTGATCATATAAGACTTTCAAGGAGAACCGGCTAGAAGCAACGCCTCCAGTTGAAGCCTTCCACGGCAAAATCTCGAAACAAAACTGAAACTTTCTCCAACCGAATTAAAAAGAAGCGTGTGAAAGGCAGATGGTAAAGAGGTAATCTTCAGCTGACAGACAACTGTTCGCCACATGATTCTTGCTGCTGAGAGCTGTCACCTTGATTTGCAGGAAGTCTTAGGACACCCTCTGGGCCATTCCATGTCTTAGCAATGTCTGAGGGGTCTGAGGAAAACAAACAAAGCTGCTCTCACCAAAGCACTGACCAATGATGGCATGGTAGCCGAGAATATCCTACACCGTCTGCAACCATTATCGATGGAATGAGTTTAGTTCAGCGCTGAAGGGACAATCAGACTTTCGCAGAAGTTGCAGACAGTTGCCTGGCTCATGCACTTCATGAAGGTGAAAATAGCCACAAATCGACATAGTTTTGACGTGTACCGCAAACAATCTATAAAAGATGCAGAAAGATGAATCGTGAGCAACGGAGGTCTAGAGTTCAAGAATATCAGTCGAGGGCACAAAATTAGGCAATGGCGGAATTATTGCGCAGTTCGTCAAACAAAACCTGTTCATCGATTCGTCGTAGATGAATGGAAAAGGCAGAGAACGACTCAAACTGGGAATGAAAGTTCTGTACGTTACATGCGAGGAACGATGCTTCAAGCTTGTCAGGACCAATGGGAAGAAGTCATTGAAATGATATGAAGTCTATTCAGGAAGAGCAACACTCGTATTCTTTCTGAATGCCAGCAGAGCAGCAGAAAAGGGTGCAACGTATTGTGATAACTGCTGAAGACACGGACATTCTGGTACTTTGCATTGGTTTCAGCAAAATCATCCGTTCACCCATGTATCAGAAGGTTGGAACAAAACTCAGCAAAAGTACATTGACATAACCAAGATTGCCAACGCCTTGGTGAAGATGTCTGCAAGGCCTTAATTGGCTTGCACGCTTTAAGTGCAGTTTGCCGGAAAGGGAAAACTGAATGCACTAAAACTTACAAGAAGACCGTGGACCATCAGCAGTGCTTCAGTGAGCTGGACGGTCATGGCAACTGTCCAATGAAACTGTTGCAAAGCTTGAAGCATTCACTGCCATCTCTATGTTCTAACAGAGCTATAGTTGAAGTCAACCAGTGTCGTTATCAGCTCTTCATATCAAAGAGGGGCAACATGATTTCAGCACAATTGCAACATGCAGAGATTGCCTGTTCAGCATGCCAAGCGGGCAAATTACCAACAGCCATATGGCATAGATCCCTTGAATGCACTCCTGAAGTAATCCACCAACAGATGTGGATGGTCTACAAGATGACAGCGGTGACCTTGAGATTCTCTGGATGACTGGTCCACCAGCTCCATCAGCTGTTTTGGAGCTCATGAGCTGTACTGTGTACGCCAGTGATGCAAAGGACTGTACGTGCATCCGAAACGGACTGAAATGCACTAAGATGTGTAAAAACGCAGATGTGTGACAACCAATATGAGGATGACGAAGCAGACACAGACGTAACCGTATATGCAGATGATGAAAGTGATGATGATGATAGCGATCAAGAATGTAAATCTAAGACACTTACACGACAGCTGCCTGCAGGTTATTCCACCTATTGAACAAACAAACAGTCAGGGTGTAGCTTGCGTTCAAATTGCTTGAAAATATTACATTTCTTCCAAGTTATGGATTTTAAACTTTCACCTGTCAAAAAATGTGTTTATCCCAAAATGGTCGTTTCATGGCGACGTCAATCTATTTGAACGAGGTATCTCATCCAACTAGTATGCTAATACATCTAGTGATAAATGGACTTTTGATACTTTAAAAATTGAGAAATATTAAAATGCTCAAAAACTGGTTTCTCTCCATTTACCGAGAAATGCAATTCAAAATGTAGATTTTTAACCCTAAACGATATATTTATCTTAAACCTACCCTCATACTATGGAATTTAAAAACTGCCCAGATGCATCAGTATGTGTTTATCGTTTAAATGGTTCAAAATACATTTTTCATTTCTGAGATAATGAATTAAAGTTTCACTATCAAAAACCTTTTTTTTACCTTAAAATGGTTTGCCATGGTAACCGCGATTGAAACCAACACAAGCACACCAAAATGGTTGTACTTACATAGAATTATTTCCAAGTCTCAAATATGTTGTTTTGTTGCAGATATTTTTTCTACAGTTGAAATTTAAAAAAACACGATTTACCCAAAAAGCCTATTTCCCAAACAACTACAATAAGCTACCGATTTGAGTGGCAATCATACCCAAAAAGTTGCCCAGACAAAGATCTTTCAAAAAGTACATCAACCTTTGCCACCCGAGATGGTAATGAGAAGTCCATTTTGGGTGATTGGCCCATGGCCTAAGACACCTGTTGTAAGGAATTTTTATCTTCAAAAAAATGACTAGTGTGAGTCAACAAATGCTTAGTCTCCATTCTAGTGATGAGCATATTATTGATGATGATAAGCCCTGCTTCTATTCTAGTGACTGAAAGCTAAGCTTCATGCAGAGACTGACGTTTCATATAATGTAGGAATTGTTTTTAAAACTGTTGTCATGGCAAGGCTACGTAGAGATTATTTAATATCGTCACACTGAAGGCGAATGGCAAACCTTTAGACACAGGTGGTGGACAATGAATGCTTTCTGTGATCTAGTTAGTGTTCTATTAAATTTCTTATTTTAGTTGAACTTATCATGTTTTTATTATTTAACGTCATTGAACATTTATGCTTCTTTTTTGGTCTCTTGTCATGCTCTTTTGTTGTTGATTTAAACTGGTTCATGAAATGTTTTCAAAAGTTAGTTTCTCTTTCTCTCTCTCTCTCTGCTTGAACGAATGACCCTTGGACACAACTTCAGATGCAGACCCACTGCTCAGAGGAGTTAGGGTTCTGGGATTGAAGGATCAGAATATAAATGATGGATGATGCGCAGATGATGATCCTTTTATGCATTGAATCAGGCATTTAGTAAGCTGAAGGAATTCTTCACATCTCCCTCTCCCTCTCACTCCAACCTACCCTCCCCATCCCTCTCCACTTCCCACACAACTGAATGAATGCCATTACTTTAGCGTTCTTGCGCAACTTCTGGGAGAGAAGGAGAAGGATTTCAACACTGTGAATCCCCCACATAATTGAAATACATCATTGTGGAGGTTCTGAATAAGTGCTCCCTGATGGTAGGTATTGTTGCAGTGGTTCACTCAATTCAAGAACTCAGCAGGATGTCGTTTGCCTCCACATGAAAATGTTTCCCAATTCTGGCCATTATACTTTGCTTGGAAGTTGTTTCAAAGCCAAACGTTAAGTCATAAATACACACATGTGATATCACATTTGTCAATCACAGACAAGACATCGTTGTCTTCACACATATTACTGGGAAATTAATTGATGTTACACTTGCTGCTTAATGAAGAATCTTTTTAAAAAAGAATGCAAATAAGAATCTTGAGATGTTTTGATTGTTAGGGTTTATTGACTCAACCAAGGCATTGTGACCATGCTTGGAGCAGGTTTAACAGCTGCGATATGTTCAGAGATGTACTTGTGAGGTATTTAGAGGTTCTGCCTTTTAAAACTAAAACAGAAGGTTATAAAACGGAAGAAGTTTAAATGATGCATCAGAAATTGAAGATGATGAAAGCAGAAAACGGCGAGTATAAAATGACCTCTTCTACCACTGCCATCATGTAAATTTAAAGCAATATCATTACGAAGGCATTTACATGAGTGTTATTGAGGGAAGAGGTGAATGACTGCATCCAAAGGAAATTGGGCTTACTTTACAGGACCGATGAGACTCAGGGGACCTAAGGTACACGAACAGCGAGAATTCTCAATTATATTTGGAGGAATGTGGAGCATGGCTTTATGGTTGCCTCATCATCACATTGGATTATGTTTGAAAACGAAATGCATTAATGAGATGCTAGACTTGGTGCGTGTTTGGAAATGGCCCGAGAGCGAAAAAGAAAACCATGCAAATACTCATGCACGAGAAACGACGAGGAATTCTCAATGACGAAAAGTAATGGCTTAATTTGGATTATTATTATAATTCAGTTGGGGTAGTATGGTGTTGAGGTAACACACTTACCTTTGAGCCATTTAATCTGAATTTGATTTCTGACATGTCTATAA
>CM068967.1:80856135-80873635 GCA_035128595.1 Eptatretus atami
TCTAACGGACCTCCTCAATATTGGAGGTGTGTTTTACAGAACAAGACTGTTAAATAGTGACAAAAAACAAACAAGACTCATGAAATCATCACTTGTTTGATCCCTGGTACTCGGAGCCTGGAAATAATTATACAACAGTCTTGCGATTGTCAAGTCGGGGTGGATAAAGTGAAACACTAAGGTTGAGCACGTTGGTCATGTTATGTTAAATGATGACGAGTTGTAAGATCTCACGTGAAATTTGCAATAAAAATAACTGATATTTGGAAACAATATGAATTGATAGTCAATTGTTAAAACTGTTCACATTCAAAAAATAATAATAATAATCACCATATTCTTGATTCTAAAAGAATGGTGAACATTTTATTTTTACAAAATTAGCTACTAGGTCATGGCTGGTGATGTGCATTTCCAAAGAAAAAAACAAAGGAAAAGCATCTCATGGTCACAGGTAATTAAAATGTACAAATCTGTAAGTAAACCATTCTCTGAAACAACAATTACCAAGAAATGAGAAATGCTCAGTCGGAAAAAAAATAGAAGAAATACATAAAGGAAATAGCGGGAGGGATGAAGTTAAAAACACAAAGAGCTCTAAAAACTCGATCGTAATTATACAAGGAAAAAAAATAATCACCAGAAGAGAAAAAGGTAGATATAGTGATGGTATATTTCATAACAAAAGTTTGCATTCATAAATGGCATGTTTGAGATTTTTCAGGACAAGTGTCAGCCAATCACGTGGACATTGATCTATCTAAATATTAATACTAGTTGTGCTAATATTCTTCCTATTTAGGCCCTTCTGTATTTGTGCTAATAACACTGGCGGTATTAATAAAAACCGTGACAGGTTGTAATTCGGAAAGGCTGCTCTCTATTTTAATTTTCCTGTTTCAAGCTGTTTGCAGACAATTTAAAGCGAGACTCAAAACAGGTAGTCCATGGGCCCAGGCATATATCGGTACCATCTGAGGAAACCAAACTTTAGGGCTACTAAGTTATTGGTAGGGACTATATGATTATTTCAATATGTGATAACCGTTCCAGAAGAGCAGCTTAGTGTATGTATTTTGCATTTTTACCATTTTACCATTCTGAGATATTGACGTTTTGGGGGAAAATCACACAATGGACTATTGACACATCCCATGAAGGTAATATCATTCAATAACAGCTCAGGATATCAGATTTGATCTGCACACTTACAACAAGCATACTTCCCATCTTGAGGCACATCTCGTTCAGATGGCACCACGAACCCATTCGGACGGATTCCCATGGATCAGACGATCGAGGAGACTGTCAACAAAGACACACAGACACCTGGAGGAACGAAAGGATTCAGCCTGAATCCAGGAGCTGTGACCCAATACTATCTGACGTCAGATTACCGCAGTATGTACCTTGGGCACCTGGGGATATGGTAGGTCGAAGTCACTCCCAGCTGAACCATCCAGATCTGCAGACACCTAGGATCCGAGGGATGAGGCTGACATCCATCCGTGGTGGATCTCATGGAGAACAGCTGGCTGGATCCACTGAGTCCTGATCAAGCACAGTTTGTCAGCTTGTCGACCGCTACTGTTGCTCCTCCTGATGTTGCCAATGACCTCCTCGCGGCTCGCACGGTAGGAGAGAGGGCATACCAGGATTTCAAGAAGAAACGCCTGGAGACAAATCCACCAACTGCACAGTTCAATGACAAGATGACAAAAAGGAACTTGAAACCATTCACCCACATCCGAAGAAACCAACCAGCAAAGCGCAGGCCAAAGAAATTGTTCTCAAGGCTGCAGGAACCTGTTTGGGCACATGATCCTCGTTGCTCAGAGTCGAGATCTGCACATAAGAGATGTCTTGGCGCACCCCTGGGGCCCTTGCCATGGTAATTGCTAATGGCGATGGATCTCTGAGAAGACGAACAAAGCAACCCTTGCCAGAGAGCTGGAAAAGAGTGTTTCTCCCGCTGAAGTTATTGCAGAGCCATCAGCAACTGTCATTGATGGCATGAGCCTGGTACAGAAGATGAAAGGGAATGACAAGACGTTTTCACAGCTGGCTGAAACGATACTGTCAACAGCTCTTCATGATGGAGCCCAGATAAACGCATTGATGTTGTCTTCGATGTTTACCGAGAGACGTCCATCAAAGACGCAGAGAGATGCAACAGAAGTGCAAGCACAGCAATCCAGTTCAGGAGCATCGCACCGGGCCACAACATTCAGCAGTGGAGGAAACTGCTCTGCAGCTCTTCCAACAAGGCAAGTTTAATCAAGTTCCTGGTAGAGAGTGGAAAGAACCAAAAAGCAGGGAGAAACTGAAGGAAAAGTTGCTCTATGTAACCTGCGAGGAGGTCTGCTACAAGCTCACCAAGACCACTGGGAGGAAGTGGCAGAGCTGAAGTCCACGCAGGAGGAAGCAGACACCCGAATGCTTCTGCATGCTCTGCATGCAGCAGAGGCTGGGTACAAGGCTGTGGTGATCACTGCCGAAGATACAGATGTCCTCGTGCTGTGTCTTGCCTTCAATAAGGACATCCCATGCCCCGTGTATCAGAAGTTGTACGCAAACCCGCACACGGTTCCTAGACATTGACAAGCTTGCTAGATCGATGGGAGACAGTGTCTGTGATGCCGTGGTTGGACTGCACGTGTTATCCGGTTGTGATACAGTCCCATGGAGTATAAGCTGCCAGTCTGCAATGGTTATCACATCAAAATATGATCTATATATATATACACCAATTCAAAATCATAACTAGGATTGGTTTCCTTAGATGGTACCGACAAGTGGAATTTCTGGCCTGGGCCCATGGACTAAGGGGGCCAAAGTCCATGATATACTTCAAGCAGACATAATCGATGGTATAAATTGTATTAAACGACACAATAATTGAAATATGGAGGGTGTGACAAAACATATTCCTTATAGCTAGTGGGACAACTTGCTGTGCACTTGTCGAACAATGATGATTTTGTACATCCTTGACGCAAGCAATTCATACCGCGTGGTTCATTTTTGTGGAGAGCAGTGTTTTGGATTCATTTTTAAAGGTTCAACTCACATCATCGTGACTCATTTTACTGGATTCTCGACATTTTATATGAACTTGTGTTACGGTGTTTATGGCCAATGTTAACATTCATAGCCAATTAAAATGTATTTTACCATAAATGTGATTAGTGTAATGTACCATATTTTGTTAGAGATTTGGATGAGAAGTAGGAATCATAATAGTGAGTATTTAGATCAAAATGAACTGGAACATTGAATTTGATGATCATGATTGGGGAGGTGAAGCAGTTTTTGTGTTTTAATTAATTGATTATTGAGCTCGCCACGAGTGTTTCATTCAAATGAGATTCCACATAGCAACAGAAAGCAAGCTTCGCACCCAGTCTCACTCGTTCACGCTTTCATGTGCAAAAACTTTGCCATTATTCTTCCTGTCATTATAATAGGACTCCATGAGGTGTGAAAGGCTTTTATCAATAAAGTGCCCAAGGTATTCACAAAGGAAATCAACATAAGAGGAAGTGGTTGGGTCATTCTTCTAATTTTACTGCTGATTTATTGTACACCGCTCATTCCAAATTCCACATCCAGGTGATACATGAAGTCATCGCCGGGCACCTGAGGAAGGGAGTACTCAGTTTTTACTCCATTTGTTTTCTTGTTTTCTTTTTTGTTTGTTTGTCTGGGCAATATCTCAGCCATCCTTTGAGCTAGGAAGCTGAAATTTGGAGACAAAAGTGAAGATGTACTTTGGCAAAAAAAGTTATTTTGTATTTTTTGATTAATCAATGAATTCCTCATTAACGATTTATTAATTACTTTATTTTATTTCTCATCTGGGCAATATCTCACGCACCTTTTGAGCTTAGAAGCTGATATTTGGACATGACAGTGACCAAGTGATTTGGCTATAAAAGTATTTTTCATTTATTAATGAATCAATTAATCGTTTAATTAATTTTTTTTCTTGCTTGTCTGGGTGATATCTCATCCATCCTTTGATCTAGGAAGCTGAAATTTGGAGACAAAAGTGAAGAGGTGCTTTGGCAAAAATAAATAATTTTATTTTTTGATAAATCAATTAATTGATTAATTACTTAATTACTATCGATTTATTAATTACATGCTTATTTTATTTCTCATCCTGGCAATATCTCAGGCATATCTGGAGCTTGGAAGCTGATATTTGGGCATGACAGTGACCAAGTGTTAACTCAGGCTTACAAGTTCTTAGAGAACAGTTCAGGAAATATTGTTTAGCAATTGAGAAGAATTCTGGTATTAACACTTTCTGGAGCATTAATTCTTCTTTCGAGTTCTCAGATAGAATTAGATTCCTCAATATCAAGTCAGTTGAAGTTTTTGAATTTTTAACTTTATATACAAATTTGGATTTAGTACGAGTGAGAGATTCACTCTTCAAAGTGATCGACAAGGTTTTTAACTCTTTTAATAAGTTTTTATGTGTCAGGTTTAGAGCATTCTTTTCTAAAAAAGATGAATACACAAGTTTTTATTGTTTTGATAAGCTGAAGTTTAAGGATGATGTTAATTTTATTTAATACTTTTGTATCTTTTTGTAGGATAATGTTTCAACAAGTTAAGGGTATCCCCATGGGTGGGAATTGCAGCCCCCTACTAGCGGACATTTTTCTTATTTTCTGTGAATTTTCATTTATGGAGAAACTGATGAAGGAAAAATAATTAGGATTAGTTAAAATATTATCTCATACATGTCGTTATATTGATGATATCTGTGTGGTTAACTATAATTTTTTTGATAGGCAGCTTCACAAGATTTATCCAGACAGCCTGATTGTAAACAGTAGTTGTAATGATTGTACAGTTGCTGCATATAGGGATGCATTGGTTACAGTTAGACAGAATGGTTTTAGTACAAATGTATATCATAAAGTTGATCATTTCAGTTTCCCTGTAATCTTGCACACCTTTCCAGGTAGCAATGTACCAATTAAAATGGGTTACAATGTCTTTTCATCTCAGATACTCAGATTTGCAGGAATCTGTTCAGTAAAGGATGATTTTGTGGAACGTGCTGAGAAGGTTTTTTCCATCATGTTAAACAGGATATTTGGCTGATTGTTTGATCAGGTCTCATGAGAATGTCTTTGAACTCGATCATCACCTTTTATTTAAGATTGGTTGGTTTTCATGTAAACAAGTTCCTATTGCATTGCATTTGATATAATAATAATGAATTAAATATTTTAGTGAGGTAAATTATTTAATTAATATTAAACATGCATATATTCATAGATGGTATTAAATAATGGAGGTATTTCGATGAAAATACAGTAAATAAATAAAATTTTGGAAAATACATTATAAATAAGTATTAATATAATTTGTTGGTAGTTGCGAGGATCCGCAGTGCAGCATGTTAAAATCGGTTATTAATGACAGTTTGGATATTTGAATGACAGTTTGAGTCTATGGTTGGATGGAGGTGCTGTGTCGTGGACATGTCCACAAGGTAAAGTTTTTACCGCTAAATATATTATCATATAAAGTGGTGTATGATCAAAGTCATTAATATGTAATACTTTAAATAAAAGTAATAATTAAATATGTTTTAATGAGGATATTGTATTGCTGTGTTGCCTGACTGTCTGGACACAACTTTGAGGTTGTGGTTCCATTAATGTTGAGTCATCTACTGATGTGGACCTGCGACCGGGGTTGTGGACCCGCCGTTTGGAGAGGTTCTGGGCTGAAAGGATTGAAACCTCGATGATAACAGTGTCCAGCTGATGATCCGGGCGTTGAAAATCAATAAATTGTTTATAAGTTCAGGTTATAACGACAAATATAATAGCTTTTGTTAGTATTCGCCAGTACATAACATATCTGTGTTTGTGTGTTTATATATGTGTGGTTGTGTGTGCGTGTGTGTTGTGTGATAGTTATAGTGTGTGTTGTGTGTGATAGTTATACGGTTGGTGTGTGTGTGTGTGTGTGTGTGTGTGTGTGTGATAGTTATACGTTTGTTGTGTGTGTGTGGGGGGGGGGGGGGTGGTTATATATGTGTGTTTGTGTGTGTGTGTGTGTGTGTGGGGGTGGTTATATATGTGTGTGTGTGTGTGTGTGTGTGTGTGTGTCGTTGTGCGTGCGTGTGTGTGTGTTGTTATGTGTGGCTTTCTTCTTGGGACTATGGTGCAGTAATTGGTCTTTATTTTGATTTAGCTCCTATTCAAGCCTTGACAATGCAACAAAAAAAACGAAATTCCGATGAAACTTGACCACATCCTTCATCAGCCATGATGTACCAAAACTTGTTCACACCATTAAAAAAAAGTTCATGAATTGGTGTCTAAGGGGTCTACTGAAGGGGTTGCCCCCAAAAGAGGTATTTGTTTTCTTCTCAGAAACTACAAACACAATTCCAGTGAAATTTCACCACAACCTTCATCACCCGTGATGTACCAAAGTATGTTCATGACAATAAAAAAATCTGGGTCTAAGAGGGTGTAAGGGAGGTTGCCCCCAAAATCGATATTTGCTTTCTTCTCCGAAACTACACACACATTTCTGGTGAAACTTGACCACCACCTTCATCAACCGTGATGTACTAAATTTTGTTCACGGCATTGAAAAAATATCCATAGGTATTTATTTTCTTCTCCATTACATATTTTGTGGGTCATCCACACCTACCAGTGGCTCCCTGGATATCTTATCCAGCCACTACCAGGTGAGTGCCCAAGGGTATTGCCCCTATGTTTTTTGGGGGGTTGTTTTTTATAACTCAGGCTCACCGAGCTGTGCATGGATGGGTTTGACAGTCGAGTAGCAGTTGAAATCCGAGTCCTTTCCAGGTTTCTCCTGATGACTTCATCTATGAATTTTTGCTTGTTCGGGTTCCTTCTGATGACTGAAATTGCAGGACCTATTTCATTTGGTCCTCCATTTGATTTGAATTTAATTATTTTAAATCCCATTTTGAATTCAATTATATAAAGAGGACGTAATGGGTCAGGGGTCCGGTCAAAGTGGGGTTGCATCAAAGTGGGACGTCTTGGTACCTGGTGATCACTGCCAGCAGTTATTAAGTGCCAGTTCTAGTTTTAAGAGCATACATTGAAAACCGTTCAACGGAGAAAATTCAAACTTTACCACATGTTACATGACCATTTGATATAGCACATACTACTTGGATTATGCACACCCCCTCAGAACTTACAAGTTAAATTAAACAAAATCCAATGCCCAGAGACAAGCCTCGTGTTGGCTTAATGGTGAGGTGGCTGGCATGCTAGGATCCTAGCGTCCTGAGTTCAAGCCCCTGTTGGGCTGTTGAATTAACACTAGGTAGGTTCGACTCAGCCTGTAATCCTTCTGAGGTTGGCAAAATGTGCACCAGTGTACTGGTAACAGGGGCATTGCATCAGGGGCACAGCTGTGCCCCAGCTAAAGATGATACTTGCAGCTTTGTGCTGCACACGAAGGAGGAGAGAGGATGCCCAGAGACAATGTCACTTCCTCACGTTAGAAATTACAATCATTATAATCACTTCAGCCTTTAGTGTGCTCGGCTGGTGAAAAAAAAAAGCGAAGAAGTACAATTTGGCGTTTTAACGATCTCGCGATTTATACTTTAGCGATCTATTCTGGCAACTTTGTCAGCCTTGGTAGTTATGAAAACACTCGAGAACGAGACTTAAAGCTACTTTGTAAAGGCTTCTGAATGCACTCCGTAGCAGACTTTTCAAGGTATAATTTGTACAAATATAATTCAGAAGTGTAGAACCACAAATGACAAATTTGCCGCCGGAAGAGTTGGCTCACTCCAAGTCCCTCTCAAGACTGCGCGGGGTAACAATTCTATGAATACCATCAAGTTGGAAAAAGCAATTCAAAACATTAACTTCGGTTTAAAAGGCGAGGATAGCATACAAATCATATTTGTACAATAATCCATCCAATAAGTTTCGCTCAAAGAAAACGGAGCAATTCGAGAAAATTCTCATTTGTTTGCAATTGATTTCTATTCAAATATCTTAAATTTCCAAATAATCGATTTGGTACTGGCAGGAGAGCTTAGAGATATGTTCACTCACCAATGAGCTGTCGAGTCTGGATTTGAATCTCAGCCCAGCTATAAACTATCATGCTGGTGTTTCGCATGCAGGACGATACATCCGTGTGTGGCCGTTCGATGGAAAGACGCAAGCCGGAGGACCCATCTGCCAACACGGGTCATCGATGGACGTTAAAGATACCACGCTGTCTTTCGTGAAGAGTCGGCAAGTTATTGCCAGCACTCATGTCAAATTCCAAATTCCTGCCCTTACTGGCTGTTGAGAAGGCAACAGCAAACCACCCACCATAGCCCTTTCCAAGGGAATCCTTCGGCAGCACCAACGCTCTCTAAAGAATCTGGTACTTTAAAGATGTTGATAAGTAATCTCCCTAATTTTACACTGATCATGCTTCCCCAGAAAAAATGTGAAAAAAATCATATGTCAAATTGTGCCATTTACTGTCACTAATAAATATATACGTATATATTCATGCATTTGGCACTATGTAATAAGACTTCAATAGATGAGGATGTTTCAGTTCAAAATTATAGTGTTTTGACAGTGTGACCGAGTTGATATTATGCTGCATAGGCGTTTCCCCAAAAATGGAGCATGGCAAGGTCTGATGTCATCTGCATCTTCCATTTGTCACTCGATTGGATTTCTCACAGTCTGCATTCTGATAACATCCATGAAGGTTTACTCGTGGCAACGGTCAACAGTTGTACCGATATAATTGATCAGCACCCACATCATTATCATTGAATTTGTTCCATCAAACTCGACGTAGAAATGTTAAATAACTACACAAATGAGCCAGAACAATGACTGCGAAACCATGGCAACGATTACAAATTTCACAACCGCATAAAATCTCAGTACTTCACCCTCGAAAGTTCACCCCTCACATGTCGGAAGTTTCCCATATATATATATATATATATATATATATATATATATATATATATATATATATATTATATATATATATATATATATATATATATAATATGTGCACACTTTACATGTACAATCAGGAAAGCATTTCATCCGACAATGCAATAACCACCGAGCTTATAGCATTGCTCTTCAAATTGGTATATATTGAAGCTTTGTGTTGTTTTTGTTGCTTTGAGATAATTTCATCTGAGAAATGAATATTTTTGTTCCATTCGCTTTATCACATTTATATTGAAGTGAGAATGAAATTGTGTATGTGGCATCGTTAACTAGTCAGCTTGCTCCATCAACAATATGGATGTTAATTGCAAGCATGAAAGCAAATTTATCCCTCGAGCAAAATGAACTCGCATGAATTTAAGTCCCAAGAAGTCTTGCATCTGTTTATATATAGCACCAATAATCCAGGCAGAATTGATCCCTAAAGCAACAACAAAAAACAACACCAGGAATTCTGTATGGATAGGGCTATAGAAAATGATACACACAAGTGAATTTGACACAGGAAGTGGTGATTGGATCCATAATGCCGATACTTTAGCTATCAATACCATGTGATGTGAATTCATTCCATCAGTTTATCTACTTAAGTGTACTGTGGGGGGCAGGGGGAGAGGAATAGGAAGGACAACAGTGGGGCAGCAACAGGGCAAAGGGATATATCGATACAAATAAATGTCAGTGTGTGTGTTTCTCCTCCATAACTACAAAACCATGAAACCTAACGGCCTGAAACTTTGCAGGCATACTAAGGGAACTACAACGGAGTGCATGAATGAAAAATTGGGTGTTTGTTTAAATTTAAACACCTCTTTTGAAGATAATTTACGGCCTTATGTAGTTATCCTTTATCAAGGCTTCATCCTTGCTCAACCCCTTGGGTCAGCCCGCTCTCCCTCGGTTGGGTTCACCATTTTATTTTCGCCTGCTCAACAATGTCTTGAATTGGAACAGTCCACAGCGGATTCTTAACGATAAAGCGCTCAACTAATTTATTTCATTTTCCTCACTCAAATGATCGAATCCCTGCTCTTCATACCTATGAATCACCGGATACTTCGCAATGCTTATAAACGCCCACAGATGCCAGTGTCCGTGGCTATATTTAATTTCCACACAAACGATAAGCTCAAGAATCTCTTATCCTGAGCCAAATTTCAAAATTTAAATTGGGGAATTGACTTCAGCAGCAGTTATGACTGCGAAAAAAAAGTGCTCCTTTGTCCAATTTTGACATTGTTTGACATTCCGGGCATCTCCGGGTGGTGTATGTTAAGGCGCTGTCACACCTTGACGATTTAGCCAGCGTATGCCAACTTATGAAAAATTTTTCTAAAATGCTGGCACACGTCGGATACGTTATGGGTAAGTTTTGTATACGTTAAGAGCACGCTGAAAAACACTGCCATACGTCGTAGTTACGCTGGCTTTAATCGTTGTACTTTGTGGTTGTCCTCAAATTTTTTGCATGCTTGAAATTTTACGACGTATGCCGGCGTATGACTCACACGTTCCGCATAACGCTGGCCATAAGTTGTAGGCACGTTACGCGATCGTTGACACACATTACTTGTACGTTACTCATAAGTCGAAACATGTCAAGGTAATGGTTTGCGTCAGTGTTCCAGACTCCCTGTTTTATTTTTTTTTCTTTGGTATGACGGTGATGTTGACACTTCGATTTCTAGTGCGGTTATAATATAATATAATTAAAAGGCTGCCGCTCAACGATTTAAATCATAACCGCACTAGAAATCGAAGTGTCAACATCACCATCATACCGAAGGAAAAAACAACAACAAAAAAAAAAACAGGGAGTCTGGAACACTGACGCTAACCATTACCTCGACGTGTTTCGACTTATGAGTAACTTACAAGTAACGTGTGTCGACGTGTGTCAACGATCGCGTAACGTGCCTACAACCTATGGCCAGCGTATGCGGAACGTGTGTCATACGCTGAGTACGTCGAGAAATTTTCAACATGCTGAAAATTTCTCAACGTACTCGGCGTAGGCGACATATGCAGTGTATTTCGACGTATGCCAGCGTGTTCTTAACGTATACAAACTTACCCATAACGTATTCGACGTGTGCCAGTTTGGTTCGGCAATTTTTTCATACGTCGGCATACGCTGGCTAAAACGTCAAGGTGTGACAGCAGCTTGACACTTCGATGTCTCGTGCGGTTATGATTTGAATCGTCGAGCCGCAGCCTATGAATAGCCTACGCCATGTGATCGTCGGCATACGCTGCCATGCGCTATGCATAAGTTAGACTATCGTTGGGCATAGGTTGTGAACGCCGACAACACGCTCAGCATTCGTTGGTATAAGTTATCTTATGTGATTGAAACGTTCTGTGTACGTTACTAATACGTTATGCATACGTCCAACACGTTATGAATACGACCAAAAATTAAAAAAAAACATCAATAGTTCAGCGTACGCCAGCGTTTTACATACATTTTGATACCTTGCCATACGCTGGCTAAAACGTCAAGGTGTGACAGCCCTTTAGAACGATGGTGAGACGCTTGCCAAGCCTGCGTGGTCATATTAAACACTGTTATGTTAATATATATATATATATATATATATGTAATATAGTATACATATATTATATTATATTATATTATATAAAGCTCTTTCTAACCACTGACTGACTGATGCACCCACTGACTGATATTAAAGATCGGTACCTTCCGGGTGATGTAGAAAGCTGAAATTATGCGTGCCGATGGATATCGAAGCCGGTACACCAGAAAAAAAAAAAAAAGAAATTACAGAACCGTTTAACAACATCCATAAATGAAAATATAAATAAATGAAAAAAATGCAGGTGAGCGATCCGAGACAATGGGGAAGCACAGTAATTTAGTGTGTCGATGGACATCGAAGCTGATACACCAGGAAAAAAAAGTCACAGAACCATCTGAAAGCTTCTGTAAATTAAATATAAAAAAAAAATCAAATGCAGGTGAGTTAGAATTTTTTCACACTAGCCCCACGCAGAAATTTGTTCCTTTTATTGAATTTATAAATGTATACAAAACAGTTTACTATTGTGATATCCACACGCTTCACAAATGGTACAATTTGTGAATTTAAACAAAAAGTTAATTGAAAAAACAACCACATGCAGCGTTTGTATGTTTCCCAGTCATCAGAGTGGCCTGAATTTCGGACATCAGTGCACTCACAAACAGGGAAGGGGAAATAAAAGTCTCCCGAAAAATTGCTAGCTTCACTGTGACCTGGTCAGGTTACCACACCTCATTGATCATCCGATCTGCCATTGAAACAAAATTACGAAGATATTAAAAGTGTTGCAACCTTGGAATATCTGTGCACTTCTAGACAATGATGCAACATCCGAACACATAGCAGCACTAATTAGTCAGATAATACATTTATACAACATCCATATTGCTGTCCACCCTGAAACAACACCACGTGGTGAATCAAATTGTGACAAAGTAGGGGTCAGAATATATATTTTACTGAATTGGCAAAACTGAGACTGAAAATTTATGGAATGGGGTTTGCTCTTCACTCATCCATGTCCCAAATTCTGGATAATCTCTCAAAGGGAACAAAAGATAGACTAATGGCCGTGCATACTGGTTCCAACAAGGACCATTATGTCTCTATTGTTCGTGAGCAAGCACCACAAATGACTCATTCAGATGAAGTTAAAGAGGCCTTCCATCAATATCTCAGTCATGTCATTAGATCAATTCGAGACAATGAAAAATTAATCATCTCAGGTGATTTCAATGCCTGAGTCACCTGCGATTATGAATAATGGAGCAAAGTCATAGCCATGGCATTGACAATGACAATTCTAACAGTTCATTACTTCTCTCTAAATGTTCGGAGCATGGTCTTTCAATCACCATCACATGATACCTGCTGAAAAAAAATCACTGCTACAGCACACATAAACACTTGGGAAAACGCCGCCTATTGACAAGACAACATGGAGGCAAATTTGCAATACTGCTGTTTATATCTTTGAATTAAAGCATATCGACACCCAGTGTAAGACAGGAAAATTATTACAATCTATGAGAAGTGTAATCTGCACTACATGTAGTTATGTCTGTAGTTCTCAGATGTGACTTATTTCACAAATGCATTCTCACAATAACAAAACTGCTGACCCCTCAGGAATTCCATGAGTGACAACAATCTGTCAGAGTGATAATGTCAGTTTGACGAATGCTGGCACACCTGGCAGCACTGGTCAGCAGCAGAAGGTCATCGTTTTTCAGCCAATGAGAACTTGGGGTTTAATTAGCCAATGATCGTGCGTCTTCTTCGACATTTCTGACGTTGGATTTGCGGTGTGGTATAAACACAATTTGTGATGATCGCAACTTTTTGGTGAGGTTTCTGTGATTAATTGACATTCCATGAATAGGTCAGCACTATACAGCAGGAGTTCAAAAACTTTTTTGTCCATGACCCAAAATTTGAAATCACATTCGCCTCGCGACCTAAATGGCACCGGCACATATGATAAAAAATTGTCAGAGAAAGCACTTTGCACGTGAAAAACCTCCTCAAAAACCGGGATTTTGAATGGATTTTCCAAGTTCGGGTCATGACCCTGGATTTGAGAACCCCTGCAGTATACGGTGTCTCAATAAAATGTATACAGACATTCATATCTCAAAAAAGTGAATGAAACAGCAGAGAGAGGGGTGATGTTGAGTGTTACCAACACCAAACAGAAGGCAATTAGTCTGTGATGGAATGATGGTACATCATCAGTCAGTTCTTACCCATAAGGCAGTGCAGAACAAAAACATAGTGTAGTTTTCGATATTTAAAGTCTGGATACATTTTATTGAGACATCCTTTATTTGAGCGCCATCAGCAAAACGTGGCCATCGGAAACAGCCCAGGATGTCTCTATAAATCAATCAATGAATCGAATGGAATGTCCAAGCAACATGTCAGCAATTCATGCTGTCCAAGGTTTCAGTATATTTTGGGGAGGAGAAAGTATCCTATCTTTTGTATGAACAAGCTGTTCCATGCCATCAAGTTTGTGGAGTGTCAAGGAAAATATATCTCAGATAATGTGCAACTCCAAACCATGAGCGGTGAAAGCGTTGGCACCGAGTCCCATGCAGCCCTTTCTGCACAATACCGGGAGCGATAAGTACTGATAAGTGCCACCTGCCACATGGAACATTATTTCCCACTTTACCAAACACAATCTGGAGTCATCGATGGTTTACTGTTGGGTGCAATGATGGTAAATTAATGTCGTTCTCCGACCCGAGACGAACGTCCTGACGTCACCGCCACAACACACGTACTGTCTGCGGCTCCCGGAAGAGCTATCTCTCAGCACCAATTACCAAAGATGTAATTTCAGATGTTGGCACAAGTGCATGGAAAATGCAGGTACCGACCGGTTTCACCCTCATTCGGCCACCATCAGTGAAACATTGCAAGTTACGCTTCCATACGCTTGTGAATGAAAACCTTGGAGTCACACAGTATCTGGTGTCTAACTGAAAGTTTTAAGGAACGAAGAGCAGCACGATAACCGAAATAACTGAAAGGTTTAAGCGGGAGCCATTTTAAATCCACCTCAGTACACCCAGAAATCGTAATTCATTAATTTAAATACAAACATGGTCGATATACTGAATACATCACATAAGGAAATGTAGTCAGGAATCCGATGAGCGCACCTAAACATTGGAAAATTAATCTAATGACACCTTACTAGTCTTCAGCGAATTACTCTGTGGCCTCCACGACACACCCGACGCACCACTTCTGGAATGGCACTGCAGATCCTTCTGCTGCTGTTGAATCAATACTAACAAAAGGCAATGTGTGTGTGTGTGGTGTGTGTGTGTGTGTGTGTGTAGTTGTGTGTGTGTGTGTGTTGTGTGTGTGTGTGTGTGTGTGGTGTGTGTGTGTGTTTGTGCGACCTCCATAACTCCAAAACTATCAAACCTAGCAGCCTGAAACTTTGCATACATACAAAGAAACTCCAAGGAAGTGCAAGGATGTGAGAAAATTGGGTGTTTGGGTTAATTAAAACAGCCCTTTTGAAGATAATTAACAGCCTTATTTAATTATATCCTTCATCGGGCAATTCTCAGCCACCTCGCTGTCTGGGTTCTTAAAGCGTTTCCTGGGTAACCTCGCTGGGGTCTGAACTGAAGCCGTCATGTTTTTTGACCTGCTCAACCATGCCTTGACTTGGAACAGGCCGCAACGATTTCTTAACAAAAAAATTTTTTTCTTCACTTTCTTCACTCATATTATCAAATGCCTGTTCGTCATAGCTATGTATCGCTGGTTACATTGTAATGCTGAAAATGGCCAAAGACACCAGCATTTGTGGCTGTATTTCATTGTGGTATGTGATAAACTAGAGAATCTCTTAAAACTAAACAGAATTACCAAATTTAAGCTCAGAATTGAACTTAGTAACAGTTCCAACACCAAAAAAAAAAAATGTTCATTTGTCCAATTCAGACATACTTCACATTTCGGGCATGGGTGAGTCTTCGTTTTTCATTTATAAGTTGACTGCTTTTCATGTTTGCATGTGGTACATACTTGGGAGCCCCATTGGTATGCATTTCTGTCTGCGCTGTCACTGATGATTCACCGAGCGATGAAACTGGTCCAGCTGCTGAAGGGGTATGCAGCATTTGGATTCTCATGTGTGTACTATGTGTGAATGTCTTTACAGCTGTGGAGAACTCTGGGAAGGTTTTGAATCAGCAAAAGGGCTTATCTTGGGTCGCCTTATGGATGCTTATTGCAGTTTCTTCGGCTAGAAGAACATGGGAGGTGTAATCATATATATACATATATATACTATACATAATATATATACATATACATATACAGTATATATATATATATTTATGTAATCCTAGCTACCTGGATTAGGTGAGAGCTCATTGGGTATCCGTCCATTCACAGGTAAGAGACATGGTAGATCTTCGTTTTTCATATATATCTCTACATTTACAGGGTATCCCAAAAGTCACCTCGGGATTTAAAATTAAATAACATTTCTGTTTTTTAATAATTTTATTTTCTCTTCAGAATTTAGATGAACATTTGGAAATTACCCATGGAAAATTCACAACTGAACAAAGAACCAAAATCGTGGAATTTATTTTTAAATTTCATCGATCAATTATTCTCACCCAAGGAGTATACTGCCGACACTTCAATGCCAGAAAACCACCTTCAGATTTCATGATTCGTCGGTTGATTCAACGTTTTCAGCAATATGGGTCAGTAAGTGACTTGCCACATCTGGAAGACCATGTTCAGTCCGTTCGCAGATTAATCGTGAACGTGTACTGGACAGTGTCCAAGAAGAACCAGGAACATCGATCCGCAGATGTTCTGACATGTTGGGGATGTCTCGGATGTCACTGTATCACATACGAAGAACGATTTGCACCTGTACCCAGAAAAGTGCAATTGGTGCAAAAGTTGAAACCGACTGATCATCAACAATGCTTAAATTACTCAGTCCAAATTCAGAGGTTGGTCAATGAAGAAAACGAATTTATTCATAAACTGATTATGAGCGATGAAGCTCATTTCCATTTGAATGATTTTATGAATAACCAGAACTGTAGGTTCTAGGGATTAGAGAATCCTAGGCTATTCATCAACAAGAGTTGCATCCTCTCAAATGCAATGTCTGTGTGGTGTAACGTTCAGAAAGGATTAATTATTATCGCCTTTATTTTTTTGAAAATGAGGATGGCAGTGCAACGATGGTCACTAGTGAGCGGTATCGAGCCATGCTCGAGAATTTTGTGCGTCCTGCAGTGAAGGATAAACCGGGATGTGGTTTCAACAAGATGGGGCCACTGCCCACATTGCACAAGCCACGGTGGAGCTTCAAAAGCAAATTTTTGGACACCGAATAATTTCGTGAAATTCAGAAATTTCTTGGCCATCACGTTCTCCTGATTTGATGCCTCCCGATTATTTTCTTTGGGGTTACCTAAAAGAGTGTGTATACATCAATACGCCCCATACAATCAGCAGCTCAAGGACAATAGCTGTGCAGAAATTCGAGGGATGCGGCCAGAGTTATTGTCCGCTGTATGGAAAATGCTGTCGAAAGAGCCCGTCTCTGCGAAGCCAAAATGGAGGACATCTAAGCTGCATCATTTTTCACAAATAAAGCAAATTTATCTCCATTATGTAAATTTTCTTTTGAATAAAAATATCATAAATATTAAAAAATAGAAATGTTATTTAATTTCTAAATCCCAAAGAGACTTTTGGGACACCCTGTATATACATATATACATATATAGATATATACATATATTTATCAAAACATGAGAAATGTGATGAGCACTCCGCTGATCCCCGTTGGACAACAGTCCACAACAAAGCATCACCTCCAGCACAGAGGTTTCAGCCCGGTGACTGTCAAAGAGACAAAGATGATATGGT
>CM068967.1:80876135-80881263 GCA_035128595.1 Eptatretus atami
TGGGATACTTGCAGCAGCCTCAATGGATAGATCTGTTAAGTTGGAGTGCAGACCTCTGATATTGGTGGACTGGAGGGTTATAAAAGTGGAAGTGCACCACACACTGGTGAACACTGGCAGAGGTGAGTCAGGGTGTGGGGCTCAGGAAAGGTTGATAATGAACAGTGTTTTTAGAATGTGAGCTGGCCTGCACTGCTGGTCTGGTCAGGTTTCTTTAAGCCAGATCGGTAATGCAGAGTCGAGCATCTCTCACATTCGGACGAGGGTTGTTGATTGTGTGGAGTTAGTGAGGATTATACTTGTGAGTTGGGAAATGTTATGTGTCTTTTCAATTGAGCTGGGAGCTGGGAGTGTGGGAGGAGGTATGTGGGAGGAAGCTGGCGAAATGGAAGCGTTGGACAAAACCACTGTTTCTCTCATAAAACCTCGTGGTGTTTTCCAGGTCATCGATAGCCGTGTTTCTTCAGACACGACATTGTCACAGTTGCGCCTGCACACAGCACTGACTTGAGATGATTGAATTAGGTTCTTGTCCAAATTCACCGAGCTCCATCCTCGGTGCCGATGCTCACCCGCTCTGGAGTTGCAGTGTCCTGCAAGCCAAGTTCTTCTCGAATCTGCGCTCCGTGATGCTTTACAGAATTCTTAAAGAAAAACGGTCTGCTTAATTCATTCTGCCAGCTCTGGTGGCACATCTCACTCTTGTAATTGGAAGTTAGATACAGCTGCTGATTTCCTTCATGACAAATACAGTGTCTCTATAAAGTGTGTCCAGACTTTATGTAACCAAATAATGCATCTTGTCATTCTGCACTGCCTTATGGATGGGATAAAACTGAAGTTATCAAGTGAAATGGTTTAGTTAGGAAAGGATAATGTTTGTAATAAAGATCATGGGTCAGAATTCGGATGAGAGAGATGGTGGTGCACTGATGGTTTGGAATTCTGAAGGGAATAGTGAGCCAGAAAAGCCTCTTGGAAGGTGGTTCCACAGATGGAGAAGTGAGGAATAAAAGAGTTGAGGTGTGCGAGTCAGCCTGTATTTTTAAAGTTTAACTTGGGGAGGGGGGGGTGTTACCGGAAGAACGTGTTCATCCTGGTGATACTGGGGAGGGTCGGAGGATAGAGACAGTATATGTTGGAGAATCGATTGAAAACAGAGAGACCACTGATCTGCCTGTGATGTGACAACAACAGATGTTATGCTTCTGCCTCATCACAAGAAACTCCAATAATTTTGAGAACTTTAGATTCTACAGATCTGGGAGAGACAATGTGATGCTGAGTGCCAGTCCATAGTGGACAGTATTGAGCTATGAAGGAGGGCCTTGTAGACTGTGAGTAGCTTCTGATTTTCCAAGGAAAGACTTGGATCGACAGAGGATGCGGCTGTCTTTGGAAGCCATCTTTACTATGCGGTCAGCCCAAGAAAAGTCATGGCTAATGGTGAGACCGAGACATTCAAAACCCTGAACCCTTCCTGTGGATGACCAAGAAAAAAAGACAGGTGAGTTTGTTTGACAATCATTATTGAGTGATTGGGTGAGATTGTGAGATTTTACATAATTGAATAACATGTTCCATTTACCAGACAAGCATTTAATAATTTCAAATCAGCAGAGAGAGGGAAGCAGCTGCTTTCTGCTGAACAGGAGAATTGATACTCGACAGTACAATGTGAGTCATTTGCACAATAAAAAAGAGGTCTTCCAGGGCATTATAGAGGTTTTAATATTGAAGAGGAACAAAATGGACCCAAACCAATGACTTAGGGAAATCCACTAGCATCCACGGGGAGAGTGGAGGAGAGGGTTACATTGATGGCCACATGTTGATTGCGTGAGTGCAGAAAGTCATAAATCATGGAGTGAAGGCGGCTTTCTATGCCACAGGTAGAGATGTTGACAAGCAAATCAGGATGTCATACCGTATCGAATGCTCAAGATATGTCCAAGGAGACGGTTCTAACCTCTTCTTTCAGATCAGGACCTCCAACCAATGCCGAGAGAGTAGCAGAAGCATGTCCAGAGATGAATGACCGGGATGGCATCCACACTGATGGTCAGTGATCCTACTGTTTGAAATCAGGAAAGATTTGACATCAGAAGCAATGATGGTTCTTTGGCTTTGCTTGTAATTTGAAAACAAGCTCATTGGCCTATATTTGGTCGAGGGTCTGTTTTTGTACCCTTCTTGTGGACGGGATTGACATTTGCTTGCTTTCATGCAGAGGAGAGGCAGCCAAAAGAGGACAGCCTGAATTGGGTGGATAGGTTGGGAACAAGAACGACAGAGAAGAATTTGAGAATACGGGCGCTGTCACCATCTGGACCCATCGCCGAAGCAGGGTCAAGGCTAGACATAACTTTCTCTCCCTTCTCTGGTGAGAAGGACACAGAGTTCAGTAGACAGTGGGTAGGAGGGGGTAAGATGGGGACAGAGCGGAATGGCTTGATAATATGATATTTTGAGGCAAAGATGGAGTTTAGCTAATAATTTCAATTTTTTGGGATTCGGCCCTCATACATGACCTTCTATGCAACCACCAGAAAAAAATCAACGTAATGTTCCACTTTTTATTTTTTTATTGAACTTCCCTTTCATTTCTGCGAGAAATGAAGATCGAGACAAAAGTCAATACAGAAGAAAAAAACTAGAAGGGGCACTCGGTAGAGCCCATACCTCAATGACGCAATGCCTGATCCAGTGGAACATATTAGGCCCAATAATTTTTGAAATATCATGCTATATATGTTCCTTGAGAGATGAGAGATGGCCAAAATATATATGTATATACACATATATATGTCGTTTTTTAGCTCGCCTGTTCGAGAACAGAGAGCTATAGCGATACCCCCGCGTGAGCGTCAGCGTGAAAATGTTAAAGTTTTTGGTTCGTTATTTTTGCCTTTCTAATGTTTTATCTACCACACTTTTTTATATACGCCCGATATATATATATATATATATATATATATATATATATATTATATAATATATATATATATTATATTATATATATATTATATATTGGGGCGTATAATGATGTCCGTCCGTCCGTCCATCCGTTCCTGTCTGCACTCTAACTTCCAAAGTTTTCAACTTTCACGTTTCATATTTGGTACATAGGTACAGACTGTGGAGATGGTGTGTCACGATATACGTTCGTCATCTAAAGTGGTTGCCATCGTAACCAGGTTGCTGTTTTCCATCCGTTCCTGTCCGCCCTCTAACTCCCAAAGTTATCAACTTTCACGTTTCATATCTGGTACATAGGTACAGACTGTGGAGACGGCGTGTCGCGACATACGGTCGTCATCTAAAGTGGTTGCCATAGCAACCAGGATGCTGTTTTCCATGTCCGTAGCACAATTCTGTATATACCTTTTGTTGCGGCGTATATTGTGTCACTTGCGCTCTTGTTACTGATTACAATATACAAATACATATATTGCTTTAAAATTATTTGGATCAGACTTCACTGCAATGCTTTATAAAAAATATTAATTATTAGACGAGTCTTTTTAAAACGATAAATGTATAAACAGGCAAGCATTGGGTGGGTGTCTTTGACACCAACTCTCTGGTTAGCCCATCTCTCATTGGTGAAGAATCACTTTTAAAATTAAATAATTCTCGTACCCAGATCCAGATTCAGATCTTCACAAAATCGAAACAATTCTTCCCTGTCACACCCCAACCTCTCCACCAAGTTTCATCTGAATCCGTCCACAACGTTTTGAGATCAATTTTTTTCTGTGGACCATTTTATCCCGAGTTGACCCTCAAAAATTTTCATGCTGATCAGATGTAGTGTTCTACTATGAATTATGGCGTCATAGTGAAGGAACCCATGATGTCATAAATATCACACTTATTCCCCATGAGGAGTACGTGCTATGTGCCGAGTTTTAATTTTTTCCTTGGTGCGTTTCAGAGATAGAGGTCCAAATTTTTTCTGTTTTCCAAATGGCTGCCACACCACGTGACCTATGACATCAGAGTTATGATTGAACCATTCTGCATTAGTAGTTGCACCTATGGTGAAAATTTTGTCTCAATCCAACAAGCGATGGTGGAGAAAAACATTAACTTTCTGTGCGGACAAACAAATAAGAAGAAGACGTCGCGCAGAGCACGATACTTGCAAAATCCCTAAAAAACAAATTTGACCTCAAAAATAATTGGTGGTTGAATTCAATGACCAAATATGCAACTTCTCTTCAAATTTCAAGTCAATCGGATGAAATTTGGCAATTAAAAAATTTGGCCTATGTCGTCCTTTTGGCCTATTTCAATCTCGAAAATAATTGGCTGTTTGAATTAATTGACCTGAAATATAAATCCTCTTCAAATTTCAAGTCAATCGGATGAAAATTGAGAATTTTAGAAATTCGGCCTATGTTGACCTTTTTGGCTTCGGTGGACCCCAAAAATAATTGTCGAGTTGAATTCCGTGACCTGATATGAAAATCCTCTTCAAATTTCAAGTCATTCGGATGAAAATTGAGGATTTTAGAAATACCAACCTAGTTGTTGACCTGGGCCTATGTTTACCTTTTGGTCCAATTTGACTAAAATAATTAGCTGATTTAATTCAGTGACAGGAAGTATAAATCCTCTTCAAATTTCCAGTCATCGGATGACAATTGAGGATTTTCGAAGTCTCACCTAAGTTGACCTGTTGACCTTTTGACCTCAAAAACAATAGGAGCCTTCGTTACGACAACTCTACAATGTGGTGAAGTTTCGTGAAGATCGTTTAAAATTGCCACCTGCAGGCGATAAACAGACAGACAGAATAACAAAATTGACTGACCAATCTACTTGAAAAATCTTCGATTTTGCAGGTAACAAACATCACAGACAGACAAACAAACAAACAAACGGACCCAAATACTATACCCTCTCCTTCAGGGTAAATATATAAAATAAATCGAAGTATTTGCGTACCACAGTGGAAACTGCGTCAGCAAGAGTTCATTTCAAGAAGCCTCAGGTCCCCCCCCCCCCCCCCCCATGAAAAGAATGAGTTTCTAATGGATTTCACGCTTTTTCATTTTTATCTTACCTGCACTTTAGTCCGGTGAGCTTATGCGATCGAGCAGTGTCTGTAGATGAGGAGTGA
>CM068967.1:80890871-80907999 GCA_035128595.1 Eptatretus atami
AAATAGAAACCACGGGTGATACAAGAAATTACACCATTGAGCAACGGATTGTTGTCAGTGTCTGGGTTCACGTGAAAATTATTCTCTGTAATGACAATGATGGAGTACAAACGGATCCATTGGACACTTAAGGCTGTCATATGCTGTAATATGTGTAAAAAAAAGTAAGAGAACGGCACATGTACGTGTGATAGCTTGTACAACCAACCTTTCAGTGCTGTCAGCTAATATGATAAAAGGCAATGTCACCATTTGTTACAATGGGTGACAAGACATTGCGGCCACCCTATAGAAATACAAACAACTTTCTTGGCTTTTAGTGTGTAAACATGGATGTCTGCAAAGGCATCAGCACACATCAAGAAAATACATGAGAAAGTCATGTTTACCTTTTCAAAACATGACCTTTTGGTTTATCTCAGTTTGGTGTAACTTTCCCAAACACTGATATCATTCATTGATCTGTGACACCGGAAATTTCCCTGGCCTTATATGTCTCACATTGTATTTCTGTTCTCTCCTCATGAACCAAGACATGAATGATGGAAAGTCTGCCTTAATGAATGACCATAAATTAGTGATCTCAAATCTGTCATTCATAACCGACTGGTCTTTCATTGAAACATATATATATATATTGTTACGGCTGTGGAAATTCGCAACCACCATTTCAGTCCCGTAGGTGAGATATCTTTTACGTACATGTATAGTTAGCCCCAAACCCATTGTTTAGAGGGAATTAATGTGATTCATTCGGGCTGCGATCCTTTGAGTTAGGCGTTTTTCTGTTCTACCTTTATTTTGAACCAACCACGCTCCAACCGTCAACAACAACAACAACGCCAGCACCACCACCTACCTTCACCACTCGCTCCGCAAACCTCACATCACCGCCTCTCCAAACGGCATCATGGCCATCGGCCACCGCCGAAAACCCACCACCACCTTCACCTCTCTCCTACGGCCATTCCCACACCACCTGTGGGCACCGAGCGTCGGGCTATCTTGGTCCCGTTCAGCGATACACGCGAGCCGCGTGTGCAAATAGCGTTTTTTCCGAGGATTCGGGATCAGGAATGCTACACGCCCACATCTGACCCATCCAATTAGGAAGCGCGGGGCGGCTTGGGCCCGCCTCCAGACACATCTGAGAGAAATCAGGATATGCTAATTTGAGGATCAGGGAAGATTCACGCCCCTTTTCCTCCGTCCAATCGGCGAGCGTAGCTCCGCCCTGAGGTCGTTTTGATCCGAAAATTTGCATATGGTGGGTTCCTGGAGCCGATAAAAGGGCGAGCGGAGATCTGCTGCGGGCAGATGAGTTTTGAGGCGAACGGCGCGGAGGAGATCGGCTGCGGAGGGAGATCGGCTGCGGAGGAGATCGGCTACGGAGGCGAACGGCTGCGAGGGAGATCGGCTGAGGAGAACCGGGAGCTCGGGTCCGGGGCGAGGAAGACGGCGGTCGGTGACGAGGTCGCGGTGAATCGCTCGTCGCGGGACTCAAGCAACCAGCCATACTCCCTCCCCAGAGCGTCAACAATTCCCCCTTTCCCCCGCGCTGAGAGAGTGCGAAAAGGGGGCCCCGTTCCCACTTTACTCCAAGCAGGTGCCAACGAAACTGGGGCGCCGCCGTGCAGCGAAATTTTGCGGCTCGCCACGAGGGCACGGGTAGGACCCTTCGGTCTCGTGGACCTGGCCGCTCATCCAGGTTCCACGCGCCTTAGGCCACGGGCCCAGTCTGACTCCCTTGCCTTTGAGGGGTCTTTCCTTTGCTTTTGTGTGAATGCGTGTTGTGGCGCCGTGTCTTGTAAAGTAGAAACTGTTTAAGTGCATGTAAATAAACCTTTGCTTGTATTCGGTAGTAATTCTTTCTTTGCATTTACGTATGGCTGCATATGTGTGCTATCCGTGTGTCGTGAATTAAATGTGCTTACTTGTTGAACTGTGCCCGTTTCGCTTCGTTTTCTTTAATTGAACCTCCATCTTGCTTCACGTAAAAGGGTTCGTAGTGGGCCTGATACGCCCGATAATTAATCAGGAACCGTCGAGGCCGACGATAACACCGCTCGGTTATCCCGATAGCACGGAATGGACCGCTTAAGCAGTTCGTGTCCGAAGTCGACCTGCGGCGAGGTGCGATCGCCCGGTTTACCATCCGCGGGGTACTTGTAGGTCGAGTTTGGCGAACAACCCTATCCCACGCGGGTGGCCGATTGGCACGATCGTGGTGAGGCCGAAAGGCCACCCGTGACTGGCTCCCGGCGTTAGTCCGAGAGGGTCACGACAGAATTGTCGTCCGGTGGGCGAGGCGGCCGCGATTCGAGTCACGTGGCCGATCGCACGCCGGCGGGCGCGAATTCGCAACACTGGTGTCAGAGAGCGGGAAAACAAACTCTTCTGTCTCCAGCTAAATTCACAGGGAATCGGTCCAGGGGTGAGAGAAGCGACCCCCGATTCCCTCCAAATACGAGCGAGTTAAAATTAACCCCTTACGAGAAATAAGATGGAGTCTCAAGGCGAGCGGGAGCCGGGGTAGGTATGTGTAGTAATAATTTAGATCCATGGCCCGGGATGTACTACTCTTTTAATTTTAATCAAAGGGGAAGCTCAACCCCATTTACTGAGCACGGACTGTACCGGCAAACTGGGTCGCATAATGGCGGCGTGATCGCACCTCAGCGCAGCACGGAGCGAGCGGCTATTTATGGGCAACAAATGGCACGACACGGGGCGTGGACTATCAACCACCAATTCAACCGAGTGGGTGAGAATCATGGAAATGGCCAAGAGTATAGATAAAACGTGGAAGGAAGAATGGAAAGGTGTAGAGAGTGAAAAAGGAATTGGAAAGAAAGCTTCTGAGTTACAGAAACACCAAAACAAAGAGAGGGAACTACAAAACGAACTGAGAGTGTTAAAAGAGGAAGGAAGAGAACGGAAAAGGAAACGTTAAGAAACCACACTGTACAGATCGAACAGCTGGAAGCAAAGGCCAGATTAAAGAATGAGGAACAAGAAAGAGTACTGAAAGAACAAGGAATGAGACAGGAGAAAGAAATCAGTCAGTTGAAAGAAATGATGAGATGCAGAAGGAGGAACAAGAAGACAGTGGAATAGAAAACTGAAAGAGTATGAATTTGAAACTGAACGACAAAAGGAAAAAAAATGGTTGGAGTACGAGGAGAAAGTGAAGGAGCAAGGAATGAAGCAGGAAGGAGAAATCAGGAGATTGAAGGACACACGAGATTGGAGAGGGAAGAACGAGAGGAACAATGGGATAGAAAACAAAAAGAACATGAAGCTGAGGTTGACCAATTGAAAGAAAAAGGCGAGGCTGGAGTGCGAGGAGATAGACAAAGAACAGCGAATGAAACACAAAATGGAGATGAACCAAATGAAGAAAAACACGAACTGGAGAAGGAAAGACAGGAGAGGAAACAAGGAAAAGTAGTGAGAGAACAGCAAATGAAACACAAAAGGGAGATTAACCAAATGAAGCAAACCATGAAACTGGAGAAGGAAGGACAGGAGAGGAAACAAGGAAGGGTAATGAGAGAACAGCGAATGAAGCACAGGAAGGAAATGAGCCAATTGAAAGAAACGATGAGATTGGAAAATGAGAAGCATGAGGAACAGTGGGAGAGAAAACAAAAACTATAGAGTTTGAAATTAATGAACTCAAGGAGAGAGTAAAATTGAAGTCCAGAAGAGGTGGAAAAACTCCAGAAAGAAACAGAAACTAATAATGCACAGAGACACGGGAGATAGAGGGTGAATTGACGGGGTTAGTGACGAGCACACACACACATTGAGGTAGTGGAGGATAATGAGGGGGCTGGTGGACTGTGTTGTGACCCGGTGCGAGCAGCGGGATGGCTGCCTCCAGGAACGAGGGGAGGAGTATGCCCCCTTGAGGCGGATCACGACCAGGTGGTTTGGTCGTGTCGAGCGAGTTCGAGGGGACGAGTGCTGTAGACGGGTGCACGGAGAGCTTGGGGTATAGAGGCCCTGGAACCCCTTGTGGGGACACCAATCCCCAGCGTGTTGGTCCCGCGGGTGTGTGGTGTCAAGGTGTGTGTTCACGAGTGTGGCGAAATGCGTGCTGCAACGCACGCATAGCGCGGGTGCAAGGCGTGTGTGAGAGCGACCGGGTGGGTGACAAAGACCCCGTGTGTGGATGAGACCCCAGGTGTGAGTGCGACCCCGTGTGTGAGTGGTGTGGTAGCGAGTGTGCCAGGATGTGTGCTTCCCAGCACGCCGTGTGTACAAGAGGCACCGTGTGTGGAACAAACCACGGTGCGAGTGAACGGCCGTGTGTGAATGGAACCATGTGTGCGAGGGAGGTGGCACGAGTGAGTGAGCGGCCGAGTGTGAGGAGAAGCGTGTGTGTGAGTCGCTGTGTGCAAGGGAGATGTCGGTCGGCATGCGGGAGCACGCAGCCGCGTCTTCCGGTGTGAATGTAATGGAATGGAGAGTGAGTGTCGTGACACGCAGGTGTGCGTGGGTGAATGGCGACGACAACGGCGACAGAGGGACAAAAGCCGGTAGCGGCCGTAGCGATTTTGAGCACCGCGCCGGGTTCACCCAGCAGCGAGCGCGAGGTCCGTGCCGTGCAACGCACGAGGCCGCCACGTGCTCGCTTGCGGAGTGAAGCCCGGTCCGAAACGCCAGCGGTGGATTTGCCGATCCCGCGGACGGACAAAGGTTAGGCAGGATTACGGATTTGGACCGGACGGGTTCTCCACGCGAGCTTGTGTTAAGCTCCAATGGGCAGAGCACATGTGTTCGCGTGGGGAGCCCTCGGAGTGGGAGGTTTGCTTTTTGGTGCGCACGGTGACGTCATGGCTGTACGTGGGGTTGGATCCGGCAGGAGGGTGAATCCCTGCCGGATGGTACCGTCCAAGAGGGACGAGTACACACGTGCAGCTGCATGACGTCACGGGCAGGTTCAAAGTGCGCAGGCTGCGAGTTGCCGCGCTGGTGCTGCGCGTAATTTGATTAAAAAAAAATTTAACAAAAGCAAGCCTCGCTTTCGGGTGTGACAGGATTCCCTGGGCAAGGGGTGGAAGACCCCCTTGGTCAGGGCACAGGATGACACTAGTTAGGGGGAAGGGTTAGTGTTAGTTAGACCGGCTTCATGGGCAGGGGTAATTCCTCATGGGGCCCGTGGAATGGATTAGTTAGAGGGATTGTAGTGAGCTTTAGGATGGGAAATAATGACATTTGGAGACAGAGACAGACTGTGGATGTGTAGTGGGACGTAGCTTAGCTACAGTAGTGTAAAATGAACGTGCTGTAGCTTAAGGACGACGGTGGAGCACGAGTTAGTTAGAGGAGGTAGTTAGAAGGATGGCAGGATTCAGCGGTGATTGTGGGTTGTGAAGTGGAAACAAGTACATGATGAGTGAGTGAGGCCAGCGGGTCTGAGTGTATGGAGTAAGGGAATGCATGGTGCGATGAGTGATTGGGGGAGGAGTGATTCCCGCCCAAGGGACCCGGGGTCAGTGTAGAGTGAGTTAGCTGGGTTAGTTAAATTGAAAAATGGAAGTCGTTTTGCTGTTGGTGGGAGAGTAGGCTCGAACCTGTTTTGGAGGGGTGCAGGAGCCCTGTTGACGGGATGGGAGCGTGGCTGCGAAAGGTGAGTATCGCTGAGTGGGTACCCCGGGCACCGGGCTAGTCGGCCGTGGTAGGCCAAGGGCCCATGGGGGGCCGGGTTAGCGTAGTGAACACGGGTGCGCCCGCATGGTGCGGGGGCCCGGGGCGCCATTAGCCGCGTTGGGCAGTGTCGTGGGCACGGGTGACCCTCGAAAGGGGCCCGGGAAGCCAGCCTGCCACGTGAGCGTTTCAGGGAGTTGCCATGGAGGGCACTCCCCGGTGTTTAGGGAGCTGGTAGGCTCGGAGGCAGTGTAGTGCCCGGGGTGCCATCGTTAGAGAATCGGCAGAGGGTCGTGCCTGCCAAGGGAGCCACGCGTCCCAGCCATGAGACCGTGTGAGGGCACGGAAGGAAAATTGGGGGCGAGGCCCGAAATTGTAAGGACACCAACACAGGCGACGGGAATCTTGGTTGTTAGAACCGATAGCTTAAGCGAGAGGCGCTTTTTGGGCCCCGGGGTAGTTTAAAGGTTAATGGATAGGGTAGATTAGGAAGTGTACCCCTCCGCACCATCCATCCCATCGCTCTCGTTGTGGGCCGCTGGACCCACTTTGGGTTAGATCGCTGAAGTCTGGGGAGGCCATCCTGAGGCTTTATTGGGCCTCGACACAGGACGCTAGCCCTCCCTTATTTCCCTCCGGGAAGGAACGTAGGGGTTGGGAGTAGGCTAGGACGATAGGTTAGCCGAACAGAGACAGTAAAGGGGTTAGGGGACGATTTATAGTGAGTAAGGATAAACATAAAAACAAAAAAATTAATTGGGGCTAAATTGGGTTTTTACAAATTAAGGGAGTGGGTATGGACAGTGACAGGCAAAGGCGATAAGTGGGAGGGGACGCGAGGTAGGTCTGAGCCCGCCTTCCAAGTGGCCAGCACCACCGCACTCCCTCCATCAAACTGCACTGCAAGGCAAAGGCCGGCCAACTTTTGGCTGGCTGTTTGTACTGCAAGGCCTGTGCCGGCCCACTTCATCGGCTGGCTGTTTTGCTGCAAGGCCTGTGCCGGTGGGATCGTCCGACAGCTGTTTTACTTCAAGGCCTGTGCCGGCCAGTTCATTCTCGGCTGTTGTTTGCTACAGCGGCCTTGTTTTGCCATGCCTTGCCTGCCTGCCTTTGCCATGCCATGCCCACTGCCCATGTGCACCAGCCCCGTTCAATTTTGCTTTGCCCCCCTTGTTCATTGCCATGTGCGCCAGGATCAAGGCAACAGTTTGCAAGCTACGAAGAACTGCCCTGTTGGCAGCTACAACACGGGCCTGCAGTGGCGGCCCCTGCACCGTGTTTGCGTCCATCCATTCATCCATTCATCCATCCATCCGTTGTGCTCATTGCGTGTGCCACTTGAGCTGGCACGGAGACTGCGTTTGTGCAGCCCATGCACCGTTGTGGTTCACTGTGGTCATTTTCAAAGGGGGAGGCCTAGGACTGCGTGTGAGCAGCTGGCCACGTTCCCTGTCACCTGCATTGCTTGAGCCAGAGACTGCATGCGAGCAGCCTGGCTTCCTGCTAACTGCTTTCTTTTTGCAGAGTCCATTGATCCTGGGCCATGGAGTAGTGTAAATTATAAGGTTAAGGTGTTAAGATGTATTGTAAATATGAGTGCGCCCCCGGCATGTCTGTCTAGCGCCGGCAATTTTATTTAAGTCGTCTGTGTGAGTGGGTTTGTTTAGTTAGTTACTCAGCCCTCAGGTTATTTATTTTGGGGACACGAATACCATGAATGTCGCACTCAGGGATCCGTAGGTAAAACGTACTAGGGGAGAACTACACATGATGGCACACGACAAATTGACGACTCGGGACGAGTCTGTTAAAAGGGGAGGGGGTAGTGTTACGGCTGTGGAAATTCACAACCACCATTCAGGTCCCGTAGGTGAGATATCTTTTAAGTACATGTATAGTTAGCCCCAAACCCATTGTTTAGAGGGGATTAATGTGATTCATTCGGGCTGCGATCCTTTGAGTTAGGCGTTTTTCTGTTCTACCTTTATTTGAACCAACCACGCTCCAACCGTCAACAACAACAACAACGCCAGCAGCCACAACCTACCTTCACCACTCGCTCCCGCAAACCTCACATCACCGCCATTCCAAACGGCATCATGGCCATCGGCCACCGCCGAAAACCCACCACCACCTTCACCTCTCTCCTACGGCCATTCCCGCACCACCTGTGGGCACCGAGCGTCGGGCTATCTTGGGCCCGTTCAGCGATACACGTGAGCCGCGAGTGCAAATAGCGGTTTTTCCGAGGAGAATTCGGATCAGGAATGCTACACCCACATCTGACCCATCCAATTAGGAAGCGCGGGGCGGCTTGGCCCCGCCTCCAGACACATCTGAGAGAATCAGGATATGCTAATTTGAGGATCAGGGAAGATTCACGCCCCTTTCCTCCGTCCAATCGGCGAGCATATCTCCGCCCCTGAGGTCGTTTTGATCCGAAAATTTGCATATGGTGGTTCCTGGAGCCGATAAAAGGCGAGCGGAGATCTGCTGCGGGCAGATGAGTTTTGAGGCGAACGGCTGCGGAGGAGATCGGCTGTGGAGGAGATCGGCTGCGGAGGCGAACGGCTGCGAGGGAGATCGGCTGAGGAGAACCGGGAGCTCGGGTCCGGGGCGAGGAAGACGGCGGTCGGCGACGAGGTCGCGGTGAATCGCTCGTCGCGGGACTCAAGCAAGCCAGCCATACTCCCTCCCCAGAGCGTCAACAATTCCCCCTTTCCCCCGCGCTGAGAGAGTGCGAAAAGGGGCCCCGTTCCCACTTTACTCCAAGCAGGTGCCAACGAAACTGGGGCGCCGCGTGCAGCGACATTTTGCGGCTCGCCACGAGGGCGCGGGTAGACCCTTCGGTCTCGTGGACCTGGCCGCTCATCCAGGTTCCACGCGCCTTAGGCTCACGGGCCCAGTCTGACTCCCTTGCCTTTGAGGGGGTCTTTCCTTTGCTTTTGTGTGAATGCGTGTTGTGGCGCCTGTCTTGTAAAGTAGAAACTGTTTAAGTGCATGTAAATAACCTTTGCTTGTATTCGGTAGTAATTCTTTCTTTGCATTCTTACTGTATGGCTGTATATGTGTGCTATCCGTGTTGTCGTGAATTAAATGTGCTTACTTGTTGAACTGTGCCCGTTTCGCTTCGTCTTTTCTTTAATTGAACCTCCATCTTGCTTCACGTAAAAGGGTTCGTAGTGGGCCTGATACGCCCGATAATTAATCAGGAACCGTCGAGGCCGACGATAACACCGCTCGGTTATCCCGATAGCACGGAACGGACCGCTTAAGCGGTTCGTGTCCGAAGTCGACCTGCGGCGAGGTGCGATCGCCCGGTTTACCATCCGCGGGGACTTAGGTAGGTCGAGTTGGCGAACAACCCTATCCCACGCGGGTGGCCGATTGGCACGATCGTGGTGAGGCCGAAAGGCCCACCCGTGACTGGCTCCCGGCGTTAGTCGAGAGGGTCACGACAAGATTGTCCGTCCGGTGGGCGAGGCGGCCGCGATTCGAGTCACGTGGCCGATCGCACGCCGGCGGGCGCGAATTCGCAACAAATATATATATGTATATATATATATATATATATATTATATATATGTACATGCATACATTATATTGTATGTATGTATAAGATTGGAGCGGTTTGGATTACACATTTTTAAAGAAGAAGGTGTTTCAAACCAAAAGTAAAAAACGAGATCGACTCCACTAATTTGAGGAAAAAAGCGAGAGCAGACCCGGTCTCAGGCAACGTTTCGCCAGCTTCGCAGCCGGCTTCATCAGGCACAGTAGATCCCAAGCCTCAACACTTGTCAGGTTTTTATTTTTAGAACCAACATCACAGACGCTGCACATGGTACACACCACACACCAGCAACCATGCATACAAAATAATAACCGCAACAAATCCACGCACTTTGGCGATGAGAAAAAATTGGCTGTCAATTGATCCACAAAACGTTATCGGACGCTGACATGTCGGTACTTAGGAAAGCGTTAAATTTCAGCATAACCCCTGACGACCTGTGGCTCCACAAAACGACCTGTGGCTCGGATTGTTGCGAGTGTGGAGTCCGCCCTTACTAATCTACCGGTGGAGGAGAAAACCACAATCATGAACCGTGTGGCTCTGACCATCGGACTCTTCATACACACACGAGTAAACCTAAACCTAACCTCTCGGTACCAGAGCTTAAGGCTATGAAAAGTCTCAAAAACAGGACCGATTTGATCTTTGCACCAGCAGAGAAGGGCAGGGCAGTGGCAGTAATGGAGAAGGAATCATACCATGTGGTAAAGTCATATCACTACTGGAGGATGGTAAAACTTAACAAAAATTACCTGATGACCCAACTCCAAAACAACAACGGTCCTTGAACACACGATTGTCCATGCTAAAACGAGCAGGTAGGCTGGACTACCAGGATTACAATTGGCTTTGGTTCAGCACCCAAACTGTATGGTCTTCCCAAGATCCACAAAGACGGCTTCACGGACGGATTCACCGTGTGTTTCGTTTTTATATGCAGCATATAGATAGTCCATTGAGATGTTTTAATGTCACCTTTCTCCCCTTCCTCTGAAGTCGATGAATGCAGTTACAAATTCCTTTATTATCATTCCATTTCCCTTCTCTGTTTTTGATGATTCACAAGAGCTCAGACAAATATGTGCTGAGGATATAAAATGAGTTTTTGCTTCTCACCATTGTAATCGTGGTTGGTTCTTCTCATACTTCTCCATTTAACTCATCTCAGAGACAATTCGAATGGCACTCGGTAGAGCGCGTACCTCTGCCAGGCTGAACTGTTTCCATTTTCGATCCCACTGATAGGTCGGATCTGAATCTGGACCTTAACCAAAATGTCATCACATTGTTCTAGTCACCTCACCAACTCATCCACCTAGTTTTGTCATAACCCGTTCACAACGTTTTGAGATATCATGCTATACATAGTTTTTGGCGCCATTTCTCAATGGTGAAGAATCAGTTAAAAAATAATTCGCATATCCGGATCCGGATCAGGATTTTTTTTTACCAAAATCGAATCAATTAATCGTTGTCACACACCAAACCTGTCCACCAACTTTATCCGTAGGAGGTAATTACCACATTTCAACCAGGTCTCTTCAACTCCTCCCAACATACCTGATGCAATGATGTGAAAGAATTAAAAACCTGAGGTTAAAAGAAGGATCGTTTGAAAAATTGTTTGGATGTTCACAGTCAAACAGTGCCAATGATGATCTAATTCACCGACATTTTTTCATCCAGATCTGTTTCATCGCTCATGTTGGCCCTGGCACTGGCAGAATAGCATTTGTGTTATTTTTGTGCCCAAGCAACTCCCAGGGTGTGAGCAATCAGTTTACTGATTACTCACATGCACTCTATTGTTATCAACACCCTGGTTCTTATAAGCACCCAATCATACAAAGACTAAATCAAGGTACTGCGTTTTTTTTCCTGGCCTTGCTCAATTCCAAGGTTTAGCCACAATAATGATGACGACGACGACGACGACGACCGATGATGGTGTTCTCTTACAAGGAACTTTGATGTAGGAGGAGGCCATTCAGCCCGTGCTATTATTCCCAACCTATGGTTGTTTGTCCGTGCTCTATCCTTGAAATTAAAGCTGATCATCAAGCGAGGAAGCTTAACCCTCGTTTAATTAACATTTTGTGTGCCTGATGTCAAGTTGAAAGAATTGCCATTCCTCAGTTCTCCTGCTTACTGCCAAGACCTGCCAGCATGATCGTGTTCACAGTGCTGGACTCTTCTTTCTGCCATACATAAATAACCTATCAGTGTCCATGAGAATATCTGTATCTGTTTCCTGGTCCTGACAATTTAACCCCTTTTAGCGTGATCCACTTTCCTGATGAATGTGGAATTATTGCAAATTCCATTTGTCACCAGTCTTCACAAGATTCATCAAAGGGCATCGCTCTGTCGAGTAATAACAGGTCATTTAGCACTGTTAATTCACTTGGCCATGCATCGTCACCATTTTGCTCTAATAGGACCAATCACTGTTCCAACGACAGGATGTCATATTTATAAAAAAGAATAAACTGCTGACTATTGTGGCAAGCATTTTGTTAGAACAGGATTGATGATTTTCAAAAAGGATCTTGAAACCACCGGATGTGACAGTGTGCACGGTAAGAGTGCTCGGAGGAGGAACAACGGTACCACATGACTGCACCAAGAAAACGGTAACACCTAACCAACATTGTTTTCATCATCACCTCGTGTGTTACATTGTGTGTGCTTCACGTATCGTTCGGTGGGAGAATATGTTAGAATGTGTCAAATTGTGTATGTGTGTGTGTGTGTGTGTGTGTGTGTGTGCGTGCGTGCGTGTGCTTGCGTACGTGCGTGCGTGTGCTTGCGTACGTGTGCTTGCGTGTGTTCAGAACCCAGGGTTCAGATCCGGACCCTTTCTTTATAAATTTATTCCTGCACATGTACGAGTCTGATTTGGTCCAGAACATGTGCAGGAATGAACAAACAACTGTGAGAAGATGTGGAAACATCTTTCGATTCATTGATGATTTCCCAGCAATTGATGATGGGTTTGTATTTGATCACCTTAATGATGACATATATCCAAAAGAACTCGAATTTAAAAAGGAAACCCAAACTCACACTTCAGTTTCTTTTTTAGAATTACAAATTGATATCAATAACAATAAATTTCACACCAAATTATATAAATAAACGAGATGCTTTTCCATTCCACATTGTACGAATGACTTTCTTAGACAGAAACATTCCTAAGAAGTTATTCCATGGTACAGTTACAGGTGAAACTAGAAGGGCACTCGGTAAAGCGCACACCTCCACCCCGTAATGCCTGTTCCACGAGAACATATCGGGCCCATTACATTTTTGAACTAGAGTGGGAGCACGCGGTAGAGTGCAAAACCTCCGCCGCCAATACTGCTAGGTCACTCAAGTGAACCTGATATCCTATTCATTCAATTTGACGTCAACAGTGCTCACAGAGTTATAGTTTGCAACTTTCCCTTTTACTTTTAACTTTTACATACTCAATTCATTCATCATAACTAGATTCCTTGAGACAGAAATTGATTTTACGTGGGTATATCCACCTGAAGTTCCAAAATCAGCCGCAATTATAATTTTGGCATGTTTTTTTGTTGGAAATCACTTATAACATGTAGAAATGCAAAAAAAAAAAATCGAAATTTTGTTGAAAAAAAAGTTGCAAAAATTTTTTTTTTCTCTAACAATTTTTTTGGGGAGGGGGGGGGGGGGGTTGGAAATCACTTAAAACATGTAGAAATGCAAAAAAAAAATTCAAATATTTTTTCAAAATGGCCGCCATAGCGGCCATATTGGACTTTGGACCAAGTCCAAAATCTAATGGCATGATCCTTGGACCATACCTAATCCCCCCACCAAGTTTCGTCGAAATCCGTCGAGGAGTTTTTCCGTAATACTGTTCACAAACAAACAAACAAACAAAGAAACAAACAAACAAACAAACAGAAAGGGGTGAAAACAGTAACCTCCGATCTTCGATGGCGGAGGTTAAATATCATGCTACATCGTTTATGGCACAATCTCTCAATTGTGAAGAATCACTTAAAAATAAATAATTCTCGTTTCCAGATCCGGATTCGGATCTTCACCAAAATTGATTCACGTCTTCCATGTCTCACTCCAAATGTGCCCACCAAGTGTCGTCCAAATCCATCCACAAGTTTTTGAGATATCGTGCTACATATCATTTTTGGCTACATATCATATCGTGCTACATATCATTCTCAATGGTGAAGAATCACATAAAATTCGAGTCGTCAGATCCGGATCTGGATCTTCACCAAAATCGAATCAGTTTGTCCTTGTCACACACCAAACCTGTCAACAAAATTTTATCCAGATCTGTCTACAACTTTTTGAGATATCCTGCACACTAACAGACAGACAGACATGCCGGTAGGCGGCCATGGGTCACCGAGCATCCGATGACCTTTGACCCCTGATCTGAGTTAATCTAGTACTAAGTATTAACGAAATTGCAATCGAATCGGTTAACCCGTGTGTGAGCAAGGGGCTTTGAATGGTCATTTTGCCCCCGAACAATGCACTCATTGACCTTTGACCCTGACTTAGCCGAGATAGGTCAATATGTCCTGAAGCAAAGTTATAGTACCCATTGATTACTCTGTACCTATGAACTTTCATTCGAATCGGTAACCCGTGTAGGAGCAAGGGGATTTGAATGGTCATTTTGCCCGAAAAATGCACCCATTGACCTTTGACCCCTGACCTAGCCGAGATAGGTCAATATGTCCTGAAGCAGCGTGTAGTACTCATTGAGTACTATGTACCTATGAACTTTCATTCGTATCGGTTAATCCGTGTAGGAGCAAGGGTGCCTTGAATGGTAATTTCGCCCGAAAAATGCACTTTTTGACCTTTGACCCCTGACCTACTCGAGATAGGTCATTATGCAAATGAGCAAGTTGTAGTACTCATTACGGCCTATAAGCATGTAAAGATTCATTCGATTCGGTTTAACTGTCTTGAGCTAGTGTACTTTGAATTTTCAGCGGGAATGCTCAATGGCCCTCGACACCCAAGTTGAGAGGGTTACCGTTTGGAAACTATAAGATATAGAAAAAAATGGATGTCATATAGCGGATAGAGAATCACCTTAAGATTATGCATACCAAATCTCATCGAGTTCCATCTACTGATAACTACTCGGTATCAATTTGAATGAAAAGTACCGAAAATGCGGTTTGATTTCGGAAATCCCCAAGTTGAGGGGTGCTGTGGGTGAACAAAGATATAAATCGAAAATCCGCTCGATCGTTTGTGCACAATGCATTCCAGATGATTAGTGTGAATTTTCATGACCATCTGACCATAACCCTAGGAGTAGCATTTGGCGCGAAGGCACCTCCAGCTCTCGCATATTATCGTTTTTACCCTTTGACCCCTGACCTAAGCAATATCGGTCAATATGTCTGAGCAAAGTTGTAGTACTCATTGCGTGCTATGAACCTGCAAAGTTTATTCGGATCGATGCACTCACCTGGTCCTAGGGGGCCTTCAATTTTCGCCAATTTCGGGCATACCCATTTGTAGGGGTGCTGCGGGTAAACTATTCCATATATCACAAAAACCGGAATATATTTGGTAGAGCATCACCTGTAGATGATGCATGCCAAATTTCATAAGCCTACGTGGGATAATGGCTTTCGGAATCGATTTCGCGTGAACGGTACCGATTTTGAAGGGTTTTCGGCTGTTGCTAGGAACCAAAGCGTCCCTAGCAACCATCACAATTTCAAAAGCACTAGGTCATAAGATGTACATACCACCCGAGTTTGGTCAAAATCGGCCCACGTTTACTACCAATTATGCTGATGACAAATGAACAAACATCCAAAGAAACTTACAAACAAACAGAATTACTGACAACTAGTGCATGCCCGTAGGTGTGTGGCCGTAGGCAAACAAAAAAAAAAAAAACTTTCAAACCTCGTGCCAGAAACAACCACACAGTTCCTTCGCTCTTGTAAACGAACACACACACACACACACACACACACACACACACACACACACACACACACACACACACACACACACTTGCTGGAAAATTATAGATAGATGAAATGAGGTCAATGAGATGACAAATGAAGGGGTTGAATGCAGACTGCAGAGCAAGAGTAAGGAAACTCGTCGTTGTGAATCGTTTTTACCACCAAATTGAGATGTATTTCGTTGGCAAGCATGTTGAGTAGAGCTGAATTCCTTAACACTTCAAAGGCCACAGCGTTTTGACAATTGGAAACAAAAAAAAGTTGTGCACTTTTTTGATAAATTATTTTCGGAACAATTTTCTTCAATAAATAAATAATAATAAAATTGTCTCCATGTACATTGTACACACCTTTATCTCGTTAGCACCTCTTCATAAACAACATCGCTGAGAAACGGCGCTTCTTCTTGTTTCCTCGTCCAGGGCAAGAATGCGGAGGCTGCTGGATCTGCCAACGTTTTGATAAATTATTAGTTTTAATGGCAATTATTCAATTAGCGCCAACGTATTTTGCCTTTTCGCAAGGAAAAACACAAAGAGAAGAGAAGAGAGAGAAAAAAAAACGTTCGTGCAAAAAAAAAAAAATTTTTTACTTCCTGGTTCGAAGCATACCAGCTCACTCTAATTGTACCAGAATTTATACACCGTAATATGAAAACGATCATAACTTGGGGCATTGTGTTTATCTATAAATGCGCATAAGAAATCGAGAAATTATTAGAATACACGAAGTCATCACTCTCCGGAAGCCCGTACGTTGTAACCCGTAATGGGGAACGCGGCTGAGGTTCCCTTCCCCCATCGGCCACGCCCACGCAACAACGTGTCTTGTCATTGGTTGGTAAATAAATGGCCATAACTTGGGAAGCACTTGTCCGATTAATATCAAACCTTGAAAAGGCACATCCTCGGTCCCAGCAATATATCTGGAAAGTTTCAATTAGATCGGACCAATGGTTGTCGAGAAACAGCGGTCACAGACACACACACATACACACACACACAGACACACAAACACAACACCAACACACAGACCACACACACACAACACACCAGACACACAAACACACACACACACACCACACACACCACCACCCACACAAACACACACACACACAGATTGCTGGAATTATAGATTAGTAAGGGTCACATATTTCGGCGACCCAACAAACAAACAAACAAAGACAGACAGAGAGGTGGAAACATAACCTCCTTCACCTTTGGTGGCAGAGGTAATAATTAGGACTGTGACAGCAACCAAACACAGCACTGAACTTATCAACAGATTAAAGAAACTAGTTAGACATTTACAAACACAGCACTGAACTCAACAACAACAACAACTACAACAAGAGGCATTTTTTAAAAGTCATTTTCCCTGCTAGAGCGGGGGTTAGCCTTGCGGGCCCCAAGACAATCTTCTCAGCTTTGCCCTATTTTCTGCATCTCCACTTCTTAATCCCCTTGCCCACATTTCTTCTTTCACCACCTTTTTCCAAGTCTTTCTCGGTCTTCTCCGTCCCCTACTTCCTTCTACAATCATTTCCAACACTCCTCTTACCCAGTCACTTTCATCCTTCCTCACCACATGACCCAACCATCTCAACCTGTTTCTCTCCATAACATCCATCACAGACTCTATTCCCATCATCTTCTGCAAGTCATCAAGTGTCTTCCTCTCTCTCAACGATACTCCGCACATCCACCGAACCATTTGCATTTCGACCCTTTCCAGCCTTCGTTGCTGCTCTATGTTCATTACTTATGTCGCTAGAGTGAGATGTGCATGAAGAAGTTCTGAATCTGAGTGGCGTGCGACGAGAGGGGAGTGCTCGTATGAAGTTGGAAGGAAAGGTGTATGGCAATGTTGTGGAGTACGATGATTTAGGGAGCAA
>CM068967.1:80965507-81018759 GCA_035128595.1 Eptatretus atami
AAACAAGACTGACTGGGTGCCTCAAAATGTGTCTAACTCGTGTCGAGAGACAAAACAAGACTGACTGGGTACCTCAAAATGTGTCTAACTCATGTCAAGAGACAAAACAAGACTGACTGGGTGCCTCAAAATGTGTCTAACTCGTATCGAGAGACAAAACAAGAACTGACTGGGTGCCTCAAAATGTGTCTAACTCATATCGAGAGACAAAACAAGGCTGACCGGGTGCCTCAAAATGTGTCTAACTCGTATCGAGAGACAAAACAAGACTGACTGGGTGCCTCAAAATGTGTCTAACTCGTTGTCAAGAGACAAAAAAGACTGACTGGGTGCCTCAAAATGTGTCTAACTCGTATCGAGAGACAAACAAGGCTGACCGGGTGCCTCAAAATGTGTCTAACTGTATCGAGAGACAAAACAAGACTGACCGGGTGCCTCAAAATGTGTCTAACTCGTGTCGAGAGACAAAACAAGACTGACTGGGTGCCTCAAAATGTGTCTAACTCTTGTAGAGAGACAAAACAAGGCTGACTGGGTACGACACTTCTTTCACATCTGAGATCATGCTCTTCTCTCTTGGCTTGCTAAGGCCTAGGTCACATTTGCCACGCGGCCGTGGGGTCTCCAAAATCTATGGCCACTAGCAATTATACGGCGGCGCAGTATTTCCACGGTCACACAATGTAGCAGTCACATATGTTTTTATTTTCGGGGAGCCGCACGGCGTATTTAGGCCTAAGTCACATTTGCCACGGCGGCCGTGGGTCTCCAAATCTACGGCATTAGCAATTATACGGCGGCTGCAGTATTTCCACGGTCACACAATGTAGCAGTCACATATGTTTTATTTTTCGGGGGCTGCAGGCGTATTTATAAATTGTGGAGACCAAAACGTGGGGTTGCCGTACGGTCTTTGATTGATGTCGCACGGTGACCTTAGGGCGTTCTTGCGGCGGCCATATCATTTTCAAGGCAGATGCAAGGTGCCCGCAAGTGACCACAAGGCGACCGCAGGGGGACCCTAAGGCGAACGTGTGGCCAGACGGACGGTAACGAATGGTTAATTTTTTTTTTTTACAGTTTTTTTTTTCCGGCTTGTCGAATTGCTACGGCGAACGTAGAAATGAAAAAAGTTATAACTCCGCGTTATTAATTCCACGGCGACCTTACAGCCTGTAAAATATAGCTATATGGCGTAGGGCCACCCTGAGGCCACCTCAGAAACTCTGCGGCCGCCGCACGTTTCTGTCAATTCAGAGGGCGTACGGCCGCCGTATCCTCGCCGTAGAGCAAATGTGACTTAGGCTTAGGTCTTAGAAATTGTGGAGACCGAAAATGTGGGGTTGCCGTATGGTCTTTGATTTGATGTCGCACGTGACCTTAAGGGGCCCTGTGGCGGCCATAGAAATTTTCAAGGCAGACGCAAGCTAGCCTCAAGGTGCCCGCAAGGTGACCGCAGGGGGCCCTAAGGCGAACGTGTGGCCAGACGGACGGTAACGAATAGGTTAATTTTTTTGTTTGTTTTTTTTTTACCATTTCTTTTTTTTCGGCTTGTCGAATTGCTACGGCGAAGTGTAGATGAAAAAAGTTATAACTCCGCGTTATAATTCCACGGCGACCTTACGACCTGTAAAATATAGCCAAACGACGTAGGGCCCCCCTGAGGCCACCTCAGAAACTCTGCGGCCGCCACACGTTTCTGTCAATTCAGAGGGCGTACGGCCGCCATATCCTCGCCGTAGAGCAAATGTGACTTAGCCTAACCCGTTGAGAATTATCACCTGTGGATATAATTTTGTAAACACCAACCACAAGAAGCATTTATTGTAATTGTTTTTTTCATATTAAACCCTTTTACTTTTAACTATTTTTGGAATGTCAATGTAACTTAACCTTATTAATTGTATTATATTAATATTAAACCAAATCTAAATAACCAATCTATTGTGAAGTGCAACGACTTTACTCCATTTGTAAGTTTGTCTTTCAATCTCGCACTTCAATGAAGACGATCTTCTTTCTGTGCAATCGTATTAATTACTTTGTAACACGTTCAAAACCCCAATGATATTATTTATTTAATTCTTTCAAACGAAACAAAACGACCAATTAGTGCAACATTATCCTCTCCTCCATTCTCTCTTGTCGTATTAAAATGTTTTCATCACGAGAGGATTAATCAAAATGACTTTGATTTAAAATGTTGTTGTTAATGGTGAAGTCTCTTATAGTCTCTAATCTGTACTTGAATCGAGTTTTAATAGTTTGTATACGTTTCCCCACATTACCGAGCTCCTTTTCTTTGTTTAAAGGGTTGTCGATTTTCTTTTTCCAGAGTTTGTTTTGAATACAATGCCTGTGGTGTAGTTCGAGGGGGGGATATTCTCATGTGTGCTTAGTGACGGGTGTCAAGCATTGAAAAGAAAGTTTTGTTCACAGTCGTGTCCATCATGACAGTTTAACAGCTCCTTTTTTGCAGGTGATCCTAAATCTATTGTAAAAAAAAAGTTGCTAAAGTTTTAAAAGAGTCTTAAAACGATGACCATAAGTGCTTTATGCAGCAGCAACTGAAATCCAAACCAGGGGATCACAAGGGAGCAATACTCAGGACGAGAAGATCACGCAGAGTGAAAGAGGAACTTGTCGTTAGTTTTTAATGAACTCCCGCATCGTGCGGTCTGCCAACTGAAAGGTCGGGTCAAACTGTCAAAGACCCATCCTTTTTGCACAGAGGGGTCGACTATGCAAGTCAGTAACTACCGACAACATTGAAAAATTATTTTCGAGTCGGTTGAAATAATTTTATTTCAAATTTTCTTTGATAAAGGTGAGGCCAAAGATGAGCGGTGAATTGAATTTTCCAATTCTAGGTCACCACCTGTAGGAAGAAGAAGAAAACGAAGATATGGAAGAAGAATTACTCAATTCGAGTCTTCAGACACATAGAGCTTCCAAGGCAGTGTTTCCTTTTCTACGGGATCAACTCACCTGGAGTCATGTTCATGGCATGACAGGGCCTCAAACACAAAACCCTAAGATCTTAAGCCAGTCACCTTAAATGTGAAGCCTCTCTACCTACATCAGTGAGAAGGTTATGTAGTGCAGGTTCGAAGATGAATATAATTTCCCCAATGGACATACATTGGTTGAGAGGAAAGAAACTGGCTCATTGACAAATTATTGATCGAACCACAATACTTATTTTCAAACCTCTGCTGGGGGACACGGAATGCACATTTGTTGGTTTTAACAAAATTGCAGCTTTCAACGACAGTCACTCCAGCTGCCAAAACGACTTTAAAAACAAATCATCAAGCAGAAGGCAACAGCTTGGAAATTAATTTTAAGCTGACATGTTGCTACAAGCCATTTTTTTTTCTTTGTTGGTGGTATCACTGTAAGTGTCAGCGATCTACAGATCCGAGAACATCTTCCATAATCTTGCACTGATGACAGGGTAGTTTTATGATCGGAAGCATGACCGGGGTGGCTCAATTGTACTGTGATCATCTTTCAGTTCACACCTTCTCACAGACCCAATCCATTCAAAAACTTCCATTCTAGTGTACAGAATTACAAAGAGCACTATCCCTTTTTATGGGATAGCTAGTTATCCTGAGGATGTAAAAATAAATATTGAATACAAAGTCAGGGCTAATGGAGGAGCATGGATATTTTGCAACAGTGGGCCTTTGGGCAATCGACCTTGTGAATAAATCAATGAATATAAGAAAGAGTGAAGTGTCAATTAATTAAACTAACTTAATAAAACAATAGGATTTGTGTATTCATGATTATGCAGCATTTGGCTGCCGGTTGCATCATCTCTGGGGATGCAGCATTCCTCGCACCCCACCCCAAATGTACATCAGGAAATGTATTTATCAGATGATTGTGTGCACATAATGGCCTACTATTTTCAAAAGGTACACGTGGGATCTTGAACGTCGACAAGTGAATGTTGGCGGAGTTGACTTGACAAAGGACAGTGTATAAAATCATTAATGCAATGTCCTGCCTGTGAAGCACCAGGATGAAAATTTATAGTCAGCAGGAAAACAGTTCAAAGCTATCCTATGCTGTCTCTCAGCTATCCTGTTGGCCTAAACTATACGTGGGTATGACAAAGGCACGTATGGCCGATCAATTCCAACACCTTCCTTGTATAAATCCCAATAGATCTGTATGATCCACATTTCTTCATTTCCACTCCAGGCTCCACTGTTACCCTGAGATCATTGGAAACGTACAGTTAAAACATAGGTTATCATGCGACGGCAGTGTCCACAGAAAGTTTAACCCCCTTTCAATTTTCACCTTTGTACACTTCAGCCTGGAATTAGATTTCATTAAATCAGACTTTGTCCCACCTTTATTTACACATCGTAACCACAACTTCCAAGTGAAAAACAAATTCCACAAATTTCAGAAAATTAATTAAAAATACAAAACGAGAATATCTGGTTGGATAAATGTCCACCCCACCCCTCCCTCTCCCACCCTCCTCCTCCCACCCCCTCCCTCTCCACACCTCCTCCCACACCCTCCTTATAATAGCAATTTGTAATTAACTCAGGTGTAACCAATCACCTTCAAAATCACACACAAGTTAATTGACCTCCATCTGAGTTAAATTGTAGTGATTCTGATTATTTCATAATAAAATCAGCTGTTCCTGTAAGTTTCCTCTGCTGGTAGTGCATTTCACAGCAAAGATTCAACCATGAGAACCAAGGACTTTCAAAACCTCCGGATAAAGTTGTGGAAAGGCACAGAATCAGGAGATGTAAATAAAATATTTTAACGGCTTTGAATATCCCTTGGAGCACATCAAGACAATCATTAAGAAGTGGAAGGTGTATGGTACCACAAAGACCCTGCTAGATCAGGATGTCCTCCAAAATGGATGACCAAGCAAGGGAGACTGATCACACAAGAGGCCAATGGCAACTTTGAAAGAGCTACAGGCGTTTATGGCAAAGACTAGTCACTGTGTGCATGTGACAACAATATCCCAAGCAATCCACAAGTCTGCTGAGGGTAGAGTGGCAAGAAAGAAGCCATTACTCAAAAAAGCCACCTTGACTCTGTTTGATGATGCAAAAACCATCTGGAGATTCTGAAGCATGTGGCAAAAAGTTTTATGGTCTGTAAACCAAGATGGACTTTTTGCCTAAATGCAAAATGTTAAGTTTGGTACAAACCCAACACAACACATACTACACCAAGAACACCATCCCTACTATGAAGCAGGTGGTGGCAGCTCAGTTATGTGGGATGTTTCTCTTAGCGGAACTGGGGCACTTGTCAGGATAGAAGGGAAAATGGATGAAACAAAATACAGAAAATATCTCAGGAAAACCTGCTGCCTCTGCAAGAAAGCTGAAATTGGGACGGAGTTCACCTTTCAACATGGCAAGACCAAAGCACACATTCAAAGCTACACTGGAGTGACAAGGAACAAAAAGATAGTGGCCCAGTCAGAGCCCAGACCTAACTCCATTAATTTTGTGGCATGACTTGAGATTTCTGTCCATCAAAGCTCCCCCCACTTCACTGAGTTGAACAGGTTTGTACAGAAGAATGAGTAAAAATTGTCCAATGAAGGTGTGCAAGTTGGTAGAGACCTATCCAACAGACTCACACCTGTAATTGCTGTCAAAGGTGTTTCCACCGAGCATTCACTCAAGGATTGGACACTTATTAAACCAAGATATTCTCGTTTTGTATTTTTATTTTATTTTCTGAAATTTATAGAATATGTTTTTCACTTGGAAGTTGTGGGTTACGATGTGTAAATAAAGGTGGAAAAAGTCTGATTCAATGTCATTTAATTCCAGGCTGTAAGGCAACAAAAGGTGAAAATTTTGAAAGGGGGTGTAGACTCTCTTTCGGCTCTGTATATATATGCTTGACTAGACTTGTATTAGCTGTCATTGCCCATGTGCACAAGCTCGAATCTTATCGTGAAGACACACTTGTCACCAGTGGTCCAGTTATAGCTGAGACGTACCAAGAAGCATTCTTTAAGGTCACGTCTAGGTAACAGCAAAAAAGTGACAACTGCAGTGCTGTTGATAAATGTTCCTGCCACAAACACAAGCACACACTGAGAAATTGATAATTATTGAAGACATGTTAAGATGGTGCCTGTTTGCAGTCAACATGTCTCAGCAGCTACTGTAGTAATTGGAATTTTTTTTTGAAAAGACGTCCACAGACAAAGGCTCGGGACTGGATAAGAGAGCGGTTGTGCCACTCTCCTTGGTTAGATACCATCTGGCAAAGTGTCACACTTCACAGTACTCGCAATGTGCTTTGGGAAACCTGTTGCACTCCGCAATTTTTTGTTTCAAGGTTTTCGTCTCCGAGCAAAATACTGAGTTCAGAAGTTCATCTTTCAGCACCTTAGTTTGTCTTTTTACCTCACTGTTGACTTTGGGAAGATATTTCCAAATTCCTTATCTGTGTCTTCAAATCCTGCAAATAAAACATTTTCCATCATGAAAATAAATAAATAAATAAACCAACTGCAAACTATCCTTCTGCAGGCACTTGCCTTTTGGAATACCGAGCAGCGAACGGAGGTGATTAGAAATTCCATTGATTAATTATCATTGGCTGAACACACAGCAGGTAAAAAAACAAAAAACTATCACGAGAAACACTGAAGACAGAGCAGTGCGATATCTGAGCAACTCTATTGTCGATGGAATATTAGGTTGACTGGGTACACATGGGTATCATGGTTCTCAATTTGAATTGCCAAGAAAAACATTTCGACCTTGATGCATTGCGAGGAACGTCCTGCATTAACACCATTCTGGAGGTGCCATGCTCCATATTGTTCCACTGTTACAAGTGATACCAAGGAAATCCATAGTCATTTTCCCAACACCGATGGCTGGCCAAGGGGATGGAAGCACAGAGGCCTGTGCCCCCTCCCTCAAATGTAAGGGGGCAGAAGAAGAATGCAGGTAATCAAGCCGCCACCAATTTGGAAGGGTTTAACCACCCCATCCAACCACAACATATAATTTGCTGTCATCTCAAACTTTGACCCTCTTGGCATTCTGGATACCCCTGGTTCATGGCATACTGAACATTCTTTGGTCCTCTTCACTTTGGTCCTGGACTATGGGTCGTGGTCTTACTCTTCCCACCATCTGTCAATCTGCTGCTCTAGGTAGGGTAGTCAGGTCTTCTGTGACATTACCCACCCCCTGCCCTCACCCCCCACCCCATTCTTTTTCAACCCCCACCAAGATTCATACAGCAGGCCATTAACCCTACATTGTGACAGCTTGCACATCATGTGATCTTAACACTTTGACCTCTCTGATGCGGATAGATCGACAAAGTGGTTTTTACCTAAAGTTGAGCGGTTTACAGCTTGTTCTGTGTAACACAAGTGTAACCATTTTTGTTGTACTCCAACCAACCCGACCGTTCCCATTTTCATTGTTTGAATCCCCCTCATGTACAACTTCCACATTTGCTCAATAATAATCTCACTGTTTCTAGTTTTTGCAACTCTAAGTTCATTCATTTCCTTTTGTATGCAGCCCGTGGCTGCTGGTTGCATCGTTGCTTGGAACACGGCTGTGCTGCTGATGCAGTTCCCCCTGTAGGTTAGAGCAGGTATTTGTAACTTGTTCAGGGTGCTGGAGATTGCTTGCCTCCTTTTCATGAAGGACACCCTGGGATCTTTAACGTCTACCAACTAACGCTAGCGGACGGGACGTCCGTTTAGCGTCCATCTGAGGGACCCTGTCTGCCGAACACCGGGATGACAGTTTATAGCTGGGTCGGGATTCGAACAGCTCAGAGGCAGGTGTGCGTACCTCTCGGCCATCCTGCCAGCCCACTGATTCAAATTATCATGGTGTTTTACTCCCTTCATGTGCTCTTTTCTGGTTTTACAAGCCAACCAATTTCTTTTTTCTCCACAAAAAAGTTCTTAGTTTTGCAAATACATTCTAAACTCACAAAGTCAACAACTGCAGTCAAAATGGTCCACCTTCAGCAACCACTGGGCATTTTGATGGAGCACTCACATTAGAATGAACCATACACTTGAGAATGTAAGAAGCCACGTTTATGGTCGAAGAGATTGGAAAGTAAGTGGAAACATGGTCATGCGTCAGAGTTTTGATATAATGTACAGACGAGCGTACACAGCACTTACATCGACGATGGCAATGATGGCTCGGATATCCTTTTCTGTAACGGTAAGCTCTGTAGTGACACGACCATTTCTTTTGATTGCCTGTCCTTCGTCATACTCCACCTGCCACAAGATTCTGCGTGTGACCATCTGGCTGGTCGTGCTTCCGATCTCGAAGAGTAGGTGAGCGATCTCGACTGAACCATCGTCCCTGGAACAAACCAAAGAGGAATGGGGAGAATTGCTTCGACATCGAGGCACGTAACAAACAATTCATGATTTGCATTGTTACATTTCAATGTGTGTTGTGTCCCGTGCTTTGATGGATGTGATGCCAGTGAAGACTTGCATTCCTGAACACCATTAGGAACCCCCTAGGATGCAGTGAAAGCAGCCATTAGCATGTGTTTTAAGAAAACCACAGGTTCCCTTTTAACGTTTATACTTCTAAACCATGACAACATGATTACACCCTTGACGGTACCAAGGCTACCTCGATTCGGTTTAATAATTAGAGGAACATCGAGGGAGGTCTTGATCCTCAATTAAATATTGGTTGTTTTTAAGTGTACACTCTCTTAAGATTTGATGTACGATTTAATTAGGAAAAATACCAAATTAAAGAAAATACGGTAATCCAATAAGAGATTACAGTTACTATACCAGGGAGGTGTTTGTTGAAGAATATAAACACATCCATGAAAATGGTCAATATCTAAAAAGCAACTCCAGGAAATAATAAAAATATATTATAATAATAAATGCACAGCAACAGAGGCGACGACGACGACAGTAATGGGATCTGATATCAACTCCATGTCTTGTAGGGTTTGACGAGTTCACTCCGGGGAGGAGTTTCTGCTCGAAGACTTCTCCTCCATGCTCATGAGGGACAACAAGCCCAAAACAAGTGTCCGTGAATGTTCCCTCTCCGGAGTGCACTGGCTTATAAAATTGAGAATTAAATTATCTTCCCAGTATTTGGCTGCAGTACAATCCTACTGAGATCTAGGGGGCTGTAGCTCTGTGAAGATCGTGCCGAAGAGGTGAAGCCTACGCAACTATTTAGCTAGAAGAGGCCTTTTACAATTTAAATTGTTCCTGGCTGCTCCTGGAATTGTTTTGTGTACCACAGACCCGTTAATGCATGTCAGGCATTTCCTGTTGGTCAGGATGCATGCAGCAACAGCTGGTGTGGTACTTGCTTCCTTATATACATATACTTATATATACGTACATATATATATGTATATATATATATACTGGTGTGGTACTTATATATACATATATAGTAAAAGCATATACATTGTTCGTTTTCAGCACATAAATCTTCAACCTTTGACCAGCATTGTTCTGGTCCCCTAGTCCAGAAGGAGCCATTACTTTATTGGCCCTACCTTTTCCCACCTTAGCATTCCAGTCCCGTTATGCATGTAGCAATCGCTGGTGTGGCATTCACTTCCTGGTACCCATGCTGGAGGTTAGTATGCAGTGAAAGTATAAAAAATATATTGTAAAAGTGAACCTGTCTAATTGCTATTATTTAGTAATTATAAGTGGACTAGCAGGATACCTGTGTTTCACAGACAAACCTCATTGATACAGAATAGAGATAAGAAAGTTTGGCCCTAAGCAACAACATGTAGATTCATGTCGGATAGACCGACACAGGGGAAAGAAGCTATAAAATATTAAACAAAATGTATCGTCATTAACTTGTAGTGGGGCAACTTAGCTAAATATAGCATAACAATTGTGCATTTTGTGAGGAAAGCCACCAAATTTGCACACTCGTAGCCTATCATATTATGAACAGATTTGGATATTGGGCCCTCTCAAATTCAGCCGCTGATGGCTGTGGCAGCCATTTTCTACTGCCATCAAAAAATTTGAGATGGCCCAATATCCAAATCTGTTCATAATATGATAGGCTACTAGTGTGCCAAATTTGGTGCTTTCCTCACAAAATGCACAATTGTTATGCTAAGTTGCCCCACTATTGGGCATAAGGCGTAAAAATGAACAAGTCATTGATCTTTTATCTCATGTAAAAAAATCAAACAATAAATTAACAAATTCGTCAACTTTGTTAAACAATGCCTAATTCTGTTTTTTGTGCTAGTCGTGTCTGTAGACCTTGCATCGCACATCAAAGCACGGAACATGCAGGCAATGCACACTCATGAAGAGGTTTAATAACTTTGATATAATATATCAGATTTGAGGCACAAATCATTTTATGGACAAAATAGGTGTAAAAATGTTATGGTTACATTGGACACCTTTGTCAAACTGCACTGCATAAGACCAATTATGGGTGCAATATTAAAGTAGGCCCCAGTGGTGCTATATTAAAGTTGGTGCGTGTATGGATTCACAACACACACACACACACACACACACACACACACACACACACACACACACGCAAACATACACACCTGCTATCTTACAACCACTTTTATGTGACATTTTATCTGTGACATCAATTAGTGACAACATATCAGTGTTTGATGAAAACCTAATGGATACGCCCCTTCCTTTAATGGCAGAGAGTTAAAAAGTGTGGTGGCATTGGGAACAAACAGATGAGATTGACGATGAAATGAGAAGCTTACCAGAGACTTTGTATGGTGGGTTTTCTGCTGAACTGCAGTGTGACGACAGTGTGTTTGGCTCCATCCATCATCTGCATGTGGACTTCCCATGAGGCTGAGTCACTTAGATGCACTGACTTCAGGACAATTCCCTTTTTTCCTTTCACCCTAAGATGGTGACAATGACAAATGGTCGATTACTGACAAGGAATTCTGTGATTCGTCACCTGTTACATCATGGAACCAGCACGCTTCAACGGCAGTTAAAAACCACCACGCTACAACTTTACCTGAAATTAGAAACAATACCTGAGCGAACGAAGCAATTATCTTGTGTTTATTAAAGATTGCATTTGACAAAGTGAATGAAATTTTCAAAGATATTACATCATCTCAAATATTCAAACAAAAGCTACGAATAATTTTGTTTGAATTTGCACCGATGTTGTTCGGGATCGGAATTGTTTGTTTTCGATCATTTTCATGCAAGTACATGAGTTTTGAATTCCAACCAATTTACTGATAATAAAGTGGAAATGTTTTCATATAAATCTCTCTTTGTCTCGGGTTAAACACAAACAAAAGGTTTCATCAACTCATAACGATTAGACATCTGGAGCTCTTCAATGCTTGCACAATGAATGGTCACAACCCAAGAGAAAACTAATAAACATCGGAATCGGATGCTCGCCGCGGCAATCCTGAACTCATCAAATCAAATCAAATCAATCAAATCCAGAACAGAGAAAATTTAAATAATCAACAATCCATTTCATTTCAAATTTTCACCAATTAATTCGTTTTCAATTTCATCACATCATCTCAAACTGACAGAGATAAAGTTTGCGTTACGAGTGACAGAAATGATTGTGGTGTGTTAACATAGCGCTATAAAATAGTGTACTTTAACACTCCCTGTTGAAAAGGAAAGATCAAAATGATTTTGATAATTGTGCAGTTGTTTGAATCAGTAACCATGGCATTTGAGTTGTGTTGAGAAACAAAAGGACAGAAACATAGGAGAGCGTGAGAAGCGTCCGAAGGCTCCTGATGGACAATACATGAAAACAGTTTAAGAGAAATTTTCAAGAAAAATCAATTACAATGTTTGCTTCTATATTATTATTTTTGCTCATTCTCAAATGAAAACTATTTCACACATTCTTGGATTTATTGTACATAAAAATGAAGGAATCACATTTCTCGATTCCGTTGCACACACGACAGCCCAGAAATGTTTAACAGCCTACAAGGCCTTTATCCGTAACTCAATGGAGTGCTGACTGCTCTTCCCTATGGACTGGTTCCCTCAATTCAAACCCGTCTCTCCTTGAGTATGTGGAATCTAAAGCTCTCAACATTATTGGAATCTCCTGCGATGAGGCTGGAGCACAAGGACTATTGCTCTCACATTTCAGAGAGGTCAGTGGTCTCTCTTTTTTTTTTAACCGCTTCTCCTGCAGTCTAGCTCCATCTGCTCTCTCAGTTCTCCAATCATCCTGAGCCCCTCTGGGATGCACATCTGTTTCCAGTAACCCCCTCCTGGTTCAACTTTTAAAATCCAGGCCGACTGCACAACTCCACTCTTTTGTTCCTCTTTTCTCCCGTTTGTGGAATTGCCTTGCTGAGGCTGTTCAATTCCACCCTTCCCTCCAGGGCTTCAAGCAGACAATGCACCACCATCTGAATTCATGCCCCATATCTCTCCACAATGTTTTCTACTCCCATTAACCCTTCCTAATATAACCTTCTTAAATGCAGGTTGCCGTGTTTCCTCCCATCCTCTCTATCCTCTTTTCATGTTCGTTTATTCCCTTTCCTTAATTGACCAACTGTGGCACCACTTTCGCTTTGCTACTTTTCTACCTCCTGTCACCGCACAGCTCCATGAGTTCTCCAGGATATATTGTGAAAAAAGAAACGTGAAGGTTAAAATATTTAACTAACAAGATTATTTTTGTCAGAGTTTTCAGGATGAAAAACAAAGCTTTTCATGACATCATAATATGAGCGACCTTTTATTGATTTGTTTATTTATTTATGTCACCGCGTTAATGTCAATGTGAATGTATGGTAAAGGCAATGTTGTGAAATGTTCTTCGGAGCTGTTTTAAGGAACTCGATTGGTGATGCAGTATACGATGTTGTGTTTTGAAGCTTCACCGTAAACTTTTGACAGTTTGGAATTTCCTTGAATAACTTCCATCCCACTCGGGTGCTGTAATTAAACTCTTGTGAATTAGCAGCAGTTATGCTTAAGGATGGATTCACCAGCTCGACAGAAAGTCTTTTCCTTCTTCTTTTTTTGGTGGTAGGAAGGGGATGTTTCTGGTCTGATGCCCAGGGCCATAAGAGCTGAAATTAGTGAAAAGTGCCGGTGAAAGATATACAGGCAAATATCGTTGAACATCTTACAATATAAATATGTATAAAGGGCTGTGGGAAGCAGATAAAAACTAATACCCACCTCAAGGATAAAAATTGCACCACCAATTACTGTAATTAGAATGGGGAAAGGAAGGTTTCGGTGGGGGTGTGGGGGTGTGTCACGTGCTTTATAATAGATGGTGAGACCGAGACATCATAAATCATCAAGTCAACACGTTTTTGGTATTGTGTATGGGGGGAGGGGCGGCTCTAATTATTATGTGTATGTGTACGTACATACACAAACACACACAAACACACACACACATACACACACATACACACACACACACGACTCTCTGAATACTACAAATCCTATGATGTTAAACAAGGCACTTCTATGTATGTATGTATATATGAATGAAAATTATGCAAATTATCTCCACCAAGTTTTGCAAACGTGTTGGTGGAACCCAGGGTCAGGTCATGGGCATGCAAGAAACCCCCCCCCGCCCCCCATTTTCCTGGTGAGAATGGGGGGGGGGGAGTTGACTACAATTTTCGCCCGATCTCAACAAAATATGCAAACATGTTGTTTGTACCCAGGGTTAGTCATGGACATGAACCCCCCCCCCCCTCCTTCACAGGGGGAGAGACAATTTGACAATGCTCCTGAAGGGAGCGCATGTTTCTGGTACAACAAATACAGAATAATATTTAGGAGACGAAAGAAAAATCTCGAAAGTCCCTGTATCCTACGAGCTAGCACAAGGCCCCTTCAACACACTGCTTATCTTGGAAAGAAAATAACCACAATTATGATTTTTCTGACCAAAAAAAAACCTCTAAATGAAGGCAAGAATGATGGAGCTTTAAAGACCAAATAACTTCCTCCTTCTGTTCTGATAAATAGTTCATTTAGCTTCACCAAAAATAACATTAACTCGAGACCACGACCACTGAGATGTCTCATCTAATGGATATCAAAATAGATGAACATAGACAGAATCTCACAATGCAAAGCTCATCCGCATCCACTTTGTACTCGAACTAAACTTGACAAAAACGAGAGTAAAAACACACAAACACACATTGTACATCTTGATCATTTATGTTCTCCGTATTCTTATAATAAAGGTTTGTTGAAGATTTGATTGCAAAAGCTCAATTGGTAAAAAAAAAAAATGACATCTGCACAATTATGTGTTATGTGTGTATGATGTGTGTGTATGTGTGTGTGTATGTGTGTATGTATGTGTGTGTGTATGTATGTGTGTATGTTGTGTGTATGTGTGTTGTGTATGTGAGTATGTGTGTATGTGTGTATGTGTGATTGTGTGTAGTGTATGTGTGTGTATGTGTGTATGTATGTGGTGTATGTGTGTATGGTGTGTGTGTGTGTGTGTGTATGTGTGTATGTGTGTGTATGTATGTGTGTGTATGTGTGTGTATGTGTATGTATGTATGTGTGTATGTGTGTATGTGTGTGTGTTGTATGTATGTGTGTATGTATGTGTGTGTATGTATGTGTGTATGTGTGTATGTGTGTGGTGTGTGTGTGTATGTGTGTGTATGTGTGGTGTATGTATGTGTGTGTATGTATGTGTGTGGTATGTAGTGTGTGTATGTTGTGTGTATGTGTGTATGTGTGTATGTGTGTGTGTGTATGTGTGTGTATGTGTGTGTATGTGTGTGTATGTGTGTGTGTAGTGTATGTGTGTATGTATGTGTGTATGTGTGTGTGTGTATGTAGTGTGTATGTATGTGTGTATGTTTGTGGTATGTGTGTGTGTGATGTGTGTATGTATGGTGTGTATGTTTGTGATGTGTGGATGTGGTGTATGTATGTGTGATGTATGTGTGGTGTGTATGTGTGTATGTGTGTGTATGTATGTTGTGTGTATGTGTGTGTGTATGTATGTGTGTATGTATTGTGTGTGTATTGTGTATGTGTGTGTATGTGTGTTATGTGTGGTGTGTGTATGTATGTGTGTTATGTATGTGTAGTGTATGTGTGTGTGGTATGTATGTGTGTATGTATGTGTGTATGTGTGTGTATGATGTGTGTGATGTGTGTGTTGTATGTATGTGTGTGTATGTATGTGTGTATGTGTAGTGTGTGTGTATGTATGTATGTGTGTATGTATGTGTGTTGTATGTATGTGTGTATGTATGTGATGTGTATGTATGTGGTCATTGTGAGGGTGGGTGTAGTATTGTGTGTAGTAGTGTGTGAGTATGTGGTACTGGATTTTTTGTTACTGTGTGTATCCCAAGTAATTACCTTCACCGTCTACACGACACCGGCAGACGTTCACCCAATCGCCCTTCCTACGCACCTTTATGACTGTGATGTAGACTTCCGCCGTGACACTGATGTCTCGAACCTCTATATTCGTCACACCATGTGCTGACTGTCACTGGTACTATCTACTCTTGCTGCCTGTATGTAGACTGCGATCACACTAACTCTGAAACTCTGTAGGATCAACCAGCAATCGATCATCCTCCACTTTACTCCTCCTGCTCTTACGACTTACCCCCCCCCCAATATAGTAGCGCCTCATATAGTTTATATAGTGCTATTTGTACGGCCTGTGGGAGTAGGATTGGCAATACACCAAAAGGTTCCACAGCTCACGTATCTATGACAGCTAAGGCTTTATCCGATGTCAGATAGTCCCCTCTCTCCACCTTGTCTTCTACAAGTCTCTCCATAGGTATTATTCATGTTTCACCACCGGCCTTACACACGAATCCCGACCTGCCAGCAATCCTTCCCTACCATTTACTTGAGACCTCCGAATACGTTGAAACGCCTTTATCTCCGCTATCTCTATCGGTCATTCTTGAGCCCAACCATCTCAACAACAACCTCCACCAACACCAAACAAACCCGCCCATCACCAATCTATCCAAACCCGCTACGCACAATGCCCACCACCCGCTCACCACCACCCCACAACACAAATCTACACACCACATTCCTATTCGCCCACTAACTTAGAACCCCTCCCCGCATACTCACATCTACACCGAACGCCACTACGCCCGCTTACGAACGCCATCCTTCACGGACCACGGTAAGATGGTTTCAACCGTCCGAGAAGGATTGGCAGGACAAAAGCTCCTGCGAGCCTGTGGGGTGTTTTCCGCCTATTTTCCCCGCGCTTGGTGTGAAGGGAAGGGGGCAGGGCAGCTCGCTTGCCGGAATTTTGGGTGGATTGCACTGTCGTGAGGCGGTCGGAGTGAGGGAACGCCCCTTTTCGGGAACCTTCTCGAAGGAGGCGGAGCCGAAAACGTGGTGGGGCGAAGGCGGAGCCCCGCGCTATAAAGGGCGGACCACACGCGGAGCTCTTTCTTCTCGCTTCTTGCTTCTTCTTTCTTCTGGTTCTTCTTGGTTGAACACTTCTCTTGGTCCATGAGCTCTCGTTGCTTGAGCTCTCTGTCTCCCTCTCTCGGTCCTGCGCTCGTGGTCCGCGAGCGGCCTGTTGTGGAGACGCGGACGGGAGCGCCGCAGTGCGGCCTGTGGTAGACCTGCGCGTCCGGACGAGGAGAGTGCTGAGAGGGTTCACCGCGCCACGAAAGGAGGTCCTTTCTTTTCCTTTTATTTTTGTATGCATGGTGTGGCGCCATCTGCCAAGTAGAACTGCTTAAGTGTCTGTGCTTGTAAATACATCCTTGCTTTATTCGGTGGTATTGCTCTTTATTGCATTTCTTTGGCTGTACATACGTGCATGAATTCTTTGCTTGGCTGTACATATTGCATGACTGCCCTTGCGTGTGTGTGTAAATAATAAATGTGCTTGTTGAACTGTTCCCCGTTCGTTGCGTCCTTTCCGTGTTTGAAAGTGCCATCTTACTTCGTGAATAATTGGTAGTGGGGTTTGAACACCCGAGTAAAGAAGAAATCACTGAACCGTCGAGGTCGGCGATAAACCCGCTCAGTTATCCCTGTAGCACGGAACGAACCGCTTAAGCGGTTCGTGTCCTAAGCCGACCTGCGGCGTGGTGCAACCCCTCGGTAGGTTACCCGCGCGGGTATTTAGGTATATCGACATTCGGCGATTCACCCTATTTCGCGCGCGGTAGAATGCGGACTGGGTTGCGGTGAGGTTAAACCCCTACCCATGACTGGCTACTGGCGGTAGTTCCAGGAGGGTCATGACTGAATTGTCCGACCGGTGGGCGACGCGTCACGATTTAGAGTTACGTGGTCGATCGCACGCCAGGCGATGTGTGTGTATATGTGTATGTGTGTGTATTTGTGTATGTTATATGTGTATGGTGTGTAGTGTATGTGTGTGTGTGTATGTATGTGTATGTGTGTGTATGTGTATGTTTACGTGTATGTATGTGTGTATGTTTGTGTGTTGTGTATATGTGTGTATGTGTGTGTATGTGTGTGTGTATATGTTGTATGTGTGGTGTGTGTCTCCTTCATAACTCCAAAACCATGAAACCTCGTGGCCCCCAAACTGTGCATATATACTGAGGGAACTCCAAGGAAGTGGCAGAGTGAAAATTGGGTGCTTGGGTTTATTAAAACACTCTTTTTGTGCATAATTACAAAAACACATCAATGGATTTCTGTCTCTTTATGTATGTATGTACATATGTATATATATTTATATATATATATATATATATATATATATATATATATATATATATATATATATATATATATATATGTACACAAGCCAGTAGTCGACATGGGTGGTCACTACATAATTGCATACTAGTCATACAGTTTTCGACGGATCGGGCTGAAATTTTTTGACAAAGAGGTTGATTATAGTGCGCATAAAAGCCTCGAAGCCGATTTTTGATTTTGGAAAAAAATATATATATATTTGCGGATTTTTTCAAAAACTTCAAAGTCCCGTTGCTAGGCAACGGTGGCGTCCATAGCAACGGTGCTCAAAAGCATACAACTAGATCCTGGTATGAACCTACCAGTCAAGTTTCATCAAAATCGGTCGACTCCTCTGGCCTCCAGAGCTGTCCATTACATACATACAGACAGACGGAAAACCTGAGAGTAACGGTAGTCTAGTGACCACCCAATATATATATATACATATATATCCTCAATACACCATGCATCCGTGCAAGGAAGGTACAGTCTGAAAACGGGTATTTCTTGGTTGTTCCCTGCAACAAGCTGAAGACCTTTGATGATCAGACATTTGACACGAGTTCTGCCCCAACACCGTGTAACTGTGCCCTCCAAGGCCATCACTGCCACACCAGTCACAGTTTTATATCGATTTTACATTCTTGTCATTTTACACTTGCTTTTTCATAATTTCGACCCTTGTTGCTGTCATTGTGAAATATTTGACGCATTTTTCATTTTTATTCTTTCTAAAGCATTTTGAGTTATTATTTAAAATGAAAAGCGTTACATAGGAAACACAATGGTTTGATTTGCAGACTTGCATGTTGCTCTTACATTGCAGACATATTGGTGGTCTCACTTTTTATTACTAACTCGCCACCTGCCTGCCCTCTGACCCTCCATACCTCCTACCCAACAAACGTCTTCTTCCATTAAACCCTCCCTAGTAAACTACGTGTTCTTCTAGTAAACCCTCGCTGGTAAAAAAAAAAGAACATGTTCATCAAATATGATTGTGAGACATGAACATGGGTTCAAAACAGTTGCCATTCACTGGAGAGGTTTAGTAAGAGTTTGGCGAACCATGCACTTCCTGTTCCTGTCTGGAGAGAATTTCGAATTTGTCTGAGGTTCTGTCCCAGGGCCCCAGCCTTGTGAAGGGTACGAGAGATTTAAAGTTGAAAATAGAGAAGCAGGTTGACTTATTTTCTCCTGTGAGGGTGAGCACCTTTCTCCTGTTATTTTATTTGGACAATTCTACATGTGATCAAACCTGAGATCAGATCACTCATAGGCCAGCACATGGCTGCTAAGATATTGTTCCGGAAACCGCCCAAGTGCGTTAATTGAAGATACGACCAGCTATTTATTTCTTAATTGGCGTCCAGATAGCGTGTTTCGTAAATTCCCATCATGATCTCTTCGGATAATTGTTTCGGCTCGCCCCTTGTCCTCCCACTGCCCCTTTGTCTTCCATCATTTACACGGCTTCGTTCATATTAAACACCCTCTCTTCATCTCGGGGAGCAGTATCGAGCATGGTGTGTCACAGCTGCGCCGATGCCTGGCCTCCATGAGAGAGGAAACATTGGACGAGATGAGCTTGAGTTGAAGAGGAGGTGTGCAGCAGACCACGAGAAGAAGACATGCGCGATCTGGGTGTGAAAATGAGGTGAGTGTGGTCGGGAGTGTGAGCTCCAAGCAGAGGACACAGAGATACAGGTGAGAATAGAAGTTCACTTCGAGTCACTGCTGTTTACACCTCTAAAAGTTTGCAGGACTCGACAGAGGAGACCAGCCCTCCGTGCATCTGCATGAGCCCTCCAAACATCGTCTGGATGAACCGCCCAGGCAGCGATCTAATCAGGGAACTCTGCCTTACCTTGATTGTCCTCTTTCTTTTTCCCTATCTGTCCGTCTCTCTCAATACCATGTGTCTGAGTGTCCGATTAGTTTAATCAATAGGATAGGAATAAGTGAATAACACCACAATTTCCCTTTAACACGCCATGTGTTTCTGACGATGAAAGTACAGAAACCTTCGAATAGGATTTTAAAAACGGTTGAAGAGGGCTTGAATGAAGGGGGCCCTACATTTAGACTTGGAAGCAAATGAAGGAGGGCCTACATTTAGACTTACGCTACTTTAGGAAGGGGCCCTACATTTAGACTTAGTACGGCGGATGAAGGGGCTACATTTAGACTTAGTACGGATGAAGGGCTACATTTAGACTTAGTACCAGGATGAAGGGAATCTACATTTAGACTTAGTACCGGATGAAGGGGGCCCTACATTTAGACTTGGAAGTAAATGAAGGAGGGCCTACATTTAGACTTAGTACTGAGCGATAGAGGGGCCTACATTAGACTTAGTACCGGATGAAGGGGATCTACATTTGACTTAGTACCGGATGAAGGGGCCCTACATTTAGACTAGTACCGGATGAAGGGAATCTACATTTAGACTTAGTACCGGATGAGGGGGCCCTACATTTAGACTTAGTACCGGATGAAGGGGAATCTACATTTAGACTTAGTACCGGATGAAGGGGCCCTACATTTAGACTTAGTACCGGATGAAGGGGAATCTACATTAGACTTAGTACTGGATGAAGGGGCCCTACATTTAGACTTAGTACCGGATGAAGGGGAATCTACATTTAGACTTAGTACCGGATGAAGGGGCCCTACATTTAGACTTAGTACCGGATGAAGGGGAATCTACATTTAGACTTAGTACTGGATGAAGGGGGCCCTACATTTAGACTTAGTACCGGATGAAGGGGATCTACATTTAGACTTAGTACCGGATGAAGGGGCCCTACATTTAGACTTAGTACCGGATGAAGGGGAATCTACATTTAGACTTAGTACCGGATGAAGGGGGCCCTACATTTAGCCTTAGTACCGATGAAGGGGAATCTACATTTAGACTTAGTACTGGATGAAGGGCCCTACATTTAGACTTAGTACCGGATGAAGGGGATCTACATTTAGACTTAGTACCGGATGAAGGGGGCCTACATTTAGACTTAGTACCGGATGAAGGGGAATCTACATTTAGACTTGGTATCGCATGAAGGGGCCCTACATTTGACTTAGTGTTGGATGAAGGGGGCCCTACATTTAGACTTGGAAGGCAAATGAAGGGGCCTACATTTAGACTTAGTACGGATGAAGGGGCCCTACATTTAGACTTAGTAACGGATGAAGGGGAATCTACATTTAGACTTGGTATCGCATGAAGGGGCCTACATTTGACTTAGTTGGATGAAGGGGCCCTACATTTAGACTTAGTACCGGATGAAGGGGCCCTACATTTAGACTTAGTACTGGATGAAGGGGCCTACATTTGACTTAGTGTTGGATGAGGGGGCCCTACATTTAGACTTAGTACGGATGAAGGGGGCCCTACATTTAGACTTAGTACTGGATGAAGGGGGCCCTACATTTAGACTTAGTACTGGATGAAGGGGACCCTACATTTAGACTTGTACTGGATGAGGGGGCCCTACATTTAGACTTAGTACCGGATGAAGGGGGCCTACATTTAGACTTAGTACTGGATGAAGGGCCCTACATTTAGACTTAGTACCGGATGAAGGGGACCCTACATTTAGACTTAGTACTGGATGAAGGGGCCCTACATTTAGACTAGTACTGGATGAAGGGGACCTACATTTAGACTTAGTACCGGATGAAGGGGACCTACATTTAGACTAGTACCGGATGAAGGGGCCCTACATTTAGACTTAGTACCGATGAAGGGGACCCTACATTTAGACTTAGTACCGGATGAAGGGCCTACATTTAGACTTAGTACGGATGAAGGGGACCCTACATTTAGACTTAGTACGGATGAAGGGGACCCTACTTTTAGATTTGTATCGGATGAAGGGGACCCTACATTTAGACTGATACCGGATGAAGGGGCCCTACATTTAGACTTAGTACTGGATGAAGGGGGCTACACTTAAGACTTAGTACTGGATGAAGGGGACCCTACATTTAGACTTAGTACCGGATGAAGGGGACCCTACATTTAGACTGAGTACTGGATGAAGGGGGCCCTACATTTCGACTTACTACTGCCCCAGGGCCCATTCTGGTTCTCGACAGCCCTGTGTAAATCAACAACCATTATTAACACATTAAATGAACAACCATACACCAAGCTTGCTTGCTTTGCCAGCGAGAGTTCCTAACCCACGATGCTTTCCCATTGAGAATCGTTAACCACATACCCTGAGTGCTTTACACAACATACCAGAAGGTTGTAATTCAACGTACACGAAATGGATGAAAAAAGGTTAAATTCTAATTCCCTAATCCGACTTATTATATTACACAACTTGCTTGTTTGCACCATTTTCACGGGAGGGTTATCCTATTGTTTAAGCCCCAAAGGATGCGTGGAAGATTACAAAGAGAACACATTTTTTTAATCAACTCGGTCTCACTCACACAATGATTTCTGATCAACATCAGCTTGGGACTTGTTTAAATTAGAAAAGTAAACATTATGAGATTGGTTTTACACATTTGGTTTGGAATTGATGTGAATTCTCTGATCAAGTGACAAGGGCAGGATTTAGGAAAGGTTCGAGATATTGAAATGTGCAAAGTGAAATATCAAAGTCTTGTTCGAGTATTACCTGGGTTAATTTAATAAAAGATAACGAATAATTCCGCCATCACACACAAGGCATTAAACGACATCATTCACCAATAAAATTCCTGCTGAGAACCAACCGGACGTCCTCAACAGCTCGGACGTCCTCAACAGCTCGGACGTCCTCAACAGCTCGGACGTCCTCAACAGCTCGGACGTCCTCAACAGCTCGGTGCTCTTCCTTCAACCTCGATGTTATATACAAAAAAGGAACCGGTGGTGGCAACAACACTGGACAGCAAACCAAGACCAAGGCCTATTCCACTGCAAGCATGGATTATCTGGCTCAGACCTTGCAGCTATCCATTAGCTCACCTCTGGCTCTTCTCGCCCTCACGACCCTTTGTTCCTCCCGGACCACACAAGGTCATAAGCGTTCATCGTTATCCGTTCCTGTTGTTCTCCACAAATTATCATTATGTGCTCACCTGCTGACCTGCTTACCTGCAATCGTATGTCCAGTGTCCACCCATATTTTCACCCGAGGAAACATCTTTATACCAAGGTCATCAATTCTGTACTTTTGTCCTACTCCAAGTCCTTTTCGATAAACAGATAATGAGATTCATAAAAGAGCAGAAAGTAGGTTATTGTTACAAATTATTTACAATTTAATGTTGTAGAGGCCGTGTTGTGTTCAGTACGTTGTTAATGATTCGATGCCTCGGAGTCCATTTGGACGAATTGTTTATTAAATATAACTTTGTAATGTTTATTGGGGTGAAACGTTGATTGTAATTAAATGTAGACTGGAGTAAAAAGTAGCGTTCAGGAAATTTCGAGTTTCTTCTGGTTGTGCTGCGGTAATGAGATGTGTTCCGGCTCCGTCTGGATATGCAACAGTCTCGTATTTATGATCGGTTCCTAGAGTGGGGGCCTTTTGAGAATGCTGACGAGCCATTTCAATCAGTAAGAAGACACAGCCAGGAGGTCGAGTGGAGAGGTGAGCCAGTCACCATCGTGCGGTCGTACGTCGATGTGTTTGTGTATTTCTTGTATTTTACCTTTTCAATAAACTCAAGTTAAGACGACGCCCGACCACTGCTTGGACATCAATCAATCAAAGAACCTTGGGTTTTGTGACAATTATTTTCGAAATTAGCAACTACCATATTCATTCTGGTGGATTAATGTTGTGACAGAACACCAACACCAACACCAACACCTTGTTGGTTCACGAGTCAGTAAGTAACCACTATATTCGTTATGGGTGGTCTTCTGTCTGTCTGTCCCGAGCATAGCTCCGTGGGTTTTGATCCGATCTTGATAAAATTAGGGTGCGAAGTTTATATCATGATCTAGTTGTGTTTTCCGGAGAATGGGCATGCTGCGCCCATTATGGGCGGAGCAACGCCCCAAAAACATGTTTTATTGGGTAGCCGGTTTCAAGTTACATCTTCTCCGAGGGGTTTGTCGAATCTGGCAGGGTTTCGGTATTTGGTTAGCCCAATGGCACTCAGCCCCACGGAGCTCGATTTTTCATTTTCGTCCAAGGTCAAGGTCACAAGGTCACGAACTTAGAAAATGTCAAAAAAATCAATAAATTTGGCATCGAGCTCCTCGGGTTTTCAACTGTTTCAAATGAAAGTTGGTATGCAAGTAGTGCTCTTCGAGTACTACAACTTTCATCATTTACGTTTTTCCCGATTCCCGCCAGTTTGCCCGTGGCGTCCCTCGAAGGTCAAAAAATAAAAAAAGGCGAACCGTGTACATTGCTCGCTGACATCGCCGTCTCCAGACTTTTTCCCTTATAATCATTTGACACCAATACAAATCCTTGAAAACATTAAAAAAAAATTCATTCCTTCAAGATAACATCCCAATGGCATCTCATACTGCTTTGCCTACCCACCTATGAGCATCCATTGTTTTAAATACAGAGGTTGAGGCTCATGGCAGAGTTGTTCTCGTTCACCTTGCTCTCTTTATTGGCCATCAGATTGCCAAGTGAGTTTGGTGTTGTCTGTTCATTCCTCGTCCACCTGTTATTCTGAACCGTTTATATTTAAAAAAAAAAACAATACCTGGTATCACCGCTATGCTTCGCTGATGGCAGTTGTAGCGAGCTTGAAGTCATTTTCCGAATGGCAGGAAATTAATTTTAAGCCAATTTATTCCGAATGTGTGCCTTTGTGGTTTTGAATTAATGTCTGTTGCAAATGATTCAACGAGTTTGGTGAAAGGAAGATTCATCATGGAGGGGATTAAAAATGGCATTCAGGTAAAGAGGTCAAAATACAAGGAAACCGACACTGGAAAAGCCAATTCCACCATATGTAGTCAGTGAGGAATCAAAAACACGAGAGCGCAACATGCCGGGTCTTAACAAAATCTATCACATCAATACCCAACCCAGACAAGGAGTGCTGGTAGTCATCAATCCGAATAAAAGGTAATGTGTGTGTGTGAGTGAGTGTGTGAGTGTGTGTGTGTGTGTGTTGTTCATAAAGCATAACATATTCTTTCTGCTAACCCACCTGCCCTCTCTCTATCTCGCACACACACACCCTCCCTCCCACAGTGTATTGCAACGTTTTGTGAGGCGTCGCTCTCCACACCTCCAACCCCCTTCCTCGCTCTTCTCCTCTTCCTAACTTCCACCTCTTCACTCACTCCTCCCTTCCCTTCCCTCCATCCTCTCTCCCTCCCCTCTCCCCCTCTCTCTCTCTCCACCCCCTCCCCTTCTCACCCACGTCAGTGAAGTGTATTTGCTCAGAAGCAATAAATGGAAAGAGAGCAGAGTGTAAAAATTACTCCTTCATCAAGGATCCACCATGTGTGTTGGCTGGCATCACATAATGACCTGACTAGCTGGGGAAGGCAAATGACCCACATACTCAAGGTCATTAAATATAAGTAATCTGGGTTTTCAATCGACAATTCAGTATCAACACATCAATTCTCCTGAGACTAGTGTAAGCTTCCAGGGCTTACAATCCAAACCCTTAACACTGCTGCAAACAGTTGGATATGAACTCACAAACTCTGAGATATCAGGATCTCTGGGATCTCTGGAGACAGTGTATTCAACACCAGGGCACCATCATGCGTGTGTTTGTGAGAAATTTAATACTGAATGAAACAACGGGACAGTCAAGAGCTCATGTTGCACAGGTAGACAACTATTTGAGAGGGAGATGTTGGGAATGCTTACAGGGCATTTTTCAAACTTCTTTTTAAATGCAAGGGAAGAGGCATGAAAGAGTAAAATCATGGTGGGGGCAGAAGGTGTGGGGGTAAGGAAGGTTGCACAAGTGCATAGCAATACCACGCTAAAACATCAATATGATGCCACTGCAGATGGGTTTCTCGCTCGAACATTGCACAGACTCGGTGACGTGAGCTGGAAGGTTTACTGTGCCGGAGTAAGGTCAGGCCGATCGACACACAAACTGATCCTGTGAAGAAGCCACAAGGGAAGCATGCAGTTTTTAAATAAACATACAACTGAGGCAGTTCTAAGTGGGTATCTAACAAACTGTTAAATAGGGTCTGGATTTGGCAATCAAAAGCACTTCAGGTTACAAGCCCAGAGGATGCAAGATATTACCGTAACTCAGTGCAAAAGGAACTCAATTAAAGTCATTCTCATATAATCATTTGTAAATGGCAAGAAGAGAAGTCACTTGGATTACCAAAAAACAAAGTTGGACAGCAGAAAAAAAAGAAAAGGTCCTGAAAAATAGTTTGACTTGTTCAGCCTTTCTTTTAGCGGGATTGTCGGTCCACACCATGGGGAAAGGAATCAATCCACGGACGCGTTTCTGTCTCCCTGGCTGACATCTCCGTTGAGAGGTGCATTTTTTAAAGAAAAAAAAGGATTGAAAAAAAGAATCATACATTTTAACAAAGCCAAAGACATGTACTTCGGCCAAAATACACACGGAAAAGCAAAGCTTGTCAAACGAATAGACATGCACCCTGGCCCGAAGGCTGAGGCTGAGGCTCATGTTCAAACAAAAAAAAAAAATACCATCCGAGTCCACAGGAGCATCATGTGTAATCATCCAATGACAAGAATGACCACACTGTGGTCGCAACCTGCGACAAGATCCGGTGACGGGCCGATTGGGAAACACACATTTGGAGCTCTCGATGAACAGCGTGATTACGAAACACACATTTGATGTGCTATTAAAGGATTAACCTGACACCTCTCATCCGTATTAACCTCTGCCACGGTTATATCAGAATGAGCTGATTCATCACACGGCCACAGATTGTTTAACCCCAAGATGTTATTGTTGAAAAAATTACATAATGCTATATTATTTTAGGGAGGCATGCACCGTGTGTGCTGACGGGCTTGATTAAACCTTACTAATAATTTATATTCTACATATGATTAGATTTTGCAGGGTCCCTCATTGCGAGTAACACTCGACACAAACAAAACCAACAGAAATCTTACGCAACAAACCCGAGCAGTGTATAATCAGCAGAGGCCTCTAGACTTTATGTCTTAGGCCCACCAGAAAACCAAGATGGTGGTTAGATTATTTTGGTTCGGTGCCATGGTGGGTGGAGTCAAGCAACAAATGTGGGTGGGGTCTGACAGCTGTCTGACCAATGGGTGCACATTTCAAAAAATCGACCCCCAACAAGAACCACAAAAACAACAGCAACAACAACAATGTGGAGCTCTTGTAAACCTGTGACACGTCGCAGGTAAATATTGGCAACCACTGGACATTACCAGCATTGAGTAGATTCCTCCCCAGAAAGTGAACTGACATGCTGTCGACATACCTCCAGCACCTCTTAACTGGAATTGTAGCCATGAAGCCCTGTGCCACACCAGCACTTGCTCCAGGGGTCCTGACTAGAAGGGGATGCCTGCCACACATATTTAAGCATTGCTATATTTTAGCCAACACATGGTACCAGGGTTGTAACAAGAAGGGTGAGTAATGGGGACCTAAACAGAGCAGAAGTGTGGCAGGCATCCACCTGCAGTGAGTGCTGGTGTGGCACAAGGAGTTGCAGTCACAATTCTAATGAAGAGTGCATTAAGTTTACTGCTGGATATGTATATATACATATATATATATATATATATATATATATATATATATATATACATACACACACTGATGAGCCAAAACATTATGACCACCTGTCTAATATGCTGTTGGTCCTCCGTGTGCCACCAAAACACGCCGACCCGCCGAGGCATGGACTCTACAAGACCCCTGAAGGTGTCCTGTGGTATCTGGCACCAAACATAACGGCAGATCCTTCAAGTCCTGTAAGTGCGAGGTGGAGCCACCGTGGATCGGTCTTGTTCGTCCAGCACATCCCACAGATGCTCAATCGATTGAGATCTGGAGAATTTGGAGGTCAGGGCAACACCTGAACACTTCATCATGTCCCTCAAACCATTCCCGAACAATGTGTGCAGTGTGGCAGGCATTATCCTGCTGAAAGAGGCCACTGCCATCAGGTAATACCATTGCCATGAAGGGGTGTACCTGGTCTGCAACGTGTTTAGGTAGGTGACACGTGTCAAATTGACGTCCACATGAATGGCTGACCCAGGTTTCCAGCAGAACATTGCCCAGAGCATCACACTCCCTCACCAGCTTGTCATCTTCCCACAGTGCATCCTGCTGCCATCACTTCCCAAGTAAACGCGCACACGTACACGGCCATCCACTGATCTAAAAGAAAACTGGACTCAGCGGACCAAGCGACCTTCTTCCACTGATCCAAGGTCAGTTCCGACGCTCGTGTGCCCATTGTAGGTGCTTTCGACGGTGGACAGGGGTCATCATGGGCACTCTGACGGTCTAGCCTACGCAGCCCCATATGCACAGGGTCATCACTGTGATTGCACTACAGCAGCCTCCAGTATGCACAGATCGAGCGTCAGTCGACATGTTGCGATTGAATCACAATTCACATTCCTTCGTGACGCACCATTATACAATCAGTTTTCTGTGACTTGTGCCACAGTAACCTTCTGTCGGTTTGGACCAGATGGGATAGCCTTCGTTGCCCTCGCACATCGATGAGCCTTGGACGCTCAACACCCTGTCGCCGGTTTGTGGTTTGTCCCTCCTCGGACCACTTCGAGGGTACTCACCACTGCTGACCGGAGCCCCCACAAGCCTTGCCGTTCAGAGATGCTCTGACCCATTCATCTGGCCAACAATTTGGCCCTTGTCAAAGTCGGCGAGTCTTTACTCCTGCCCATTTCTCCTGCATCCAACACAGCAAATTCAAGAACTGACTGTTGACTTGCTGCTGATATATCCCACCTTGACACGTGCCATTAGACAAGATAATCAATGTTATTCACTTCACCTCTCAGTGTCATAATGTTTTGCTCATCATGTGTTACAGTACTCGTCCGACGCATCATGCAGATCTAATCGGACCCATATGTGGCATCCAGCAATAAGCGTGCTTAATTCATCCTGTTTAATGCCGGACCTTTGCGAGCGTATTCGCGACTGCTATTCGAGTAGTTAGGCTGACCGCCAAAACGAACATAAAATCCCTGTGAGCGACGCATAGAGCAGCAGCTGTACGTAAGCAAAAACATATCTTCCACAAGCCACATCAAACACGTTCTAAAATAATCTTCCACCAGCCATGCATACAGCAGCTGCACAGACAAAAAAAAACATATCTTACACGACGCCGCGCACATTACGATTCTACATTCACGGCACTTACTTCACATTCTCACGGTTTTTTTGTGGGCGCATAATTATTATTTAGCAGCACTATACACAAGCTGCGTGGCCTGTGTCCACCAATATAATATATATATATAATTATATATATATATATATATATATATATTATAATATATTTATACAGATAACTAAACTCTCATCTTGTATGTATGTATGTATGTTCCCGGAATACAGCCAACACGGTACAGCATAGCGCAAAATTTTTAGTGCCGCCTTACTCACCATTCTCCTGCGTCTGTGCAGTATCAAGTTTTGTTCAAATCGGGCAACAAAAAAATTATTAAAAAATCAATTTCCGATTCAGTCAAGTAGTCTTCGGGAGAATTTGTTCAATGCAAACACCCTCAGCAGTATAATTCGCTGGAGCTATCTTTTTTTTTTAAATGATTTTTTTATTCAACCGCGCTGTCAACCGGGAACCCCACGGGTTCATGGGTCATCTAGTTCACACTATAAACCAAGCTGTGCGGCACGTCCCACCTTCGTGCTATAAGCGGTCCACCATATCTACCAGCTGCTGCATAAGATGTCTTTCCCCGAAAGTCACAAATAAAATGCTTCACCGCATCCAATACAAGCTGCTGAAGTGGTCATCACCTGCGAGTTCCACAATTAAAATGCTTCACTGCATCTACCACCAGCTGCGTAAGACATCATCACCCATGAGTTTCACAATTAAAATGCTTCACTGCATCTACCACCAGCTGCATAAGACATCATCACCCATGAGTTCCACAATTAAAATGCTTCACTGCATCTACCACCAGCTGCATAAGACGTTATCACCCGCCAACATCCCCCACAAACAATGAGCAGACGACTCATCCCTCCCACAGCTACCCACAATTCCCACATGACTACTTGTGTGCAATGTGTCCTGCATCTCAATCATTCTTCTTGTTCTATTGCCTTGACCTGTGCATTGACTCTCGCTCCATCCATTGATGAGACATGTTTCCCAAACACAACACCATTTCCAGAGATTCGTCGACTGCCAAGAGGCAGAAGAAAGTGATCAGTCTGAGTGACAAAGTGGAGCTGCTGGAACCGCTTTCATGAGGAGGGTGTGCGGACTCTCTGGGCAGACTGTATGGCATAAACAAATCCATTGTTCGCTACATACAGTACAGAAAAGCGAGAAGGCAATCCGAGAAATTGTTGCGGTGAGCGCTGTACTGAGCAACAAAGTGGTCAACCAGGTCCGGGATGTCCACATAGAAAGGATGGAGAAGGCTCTCAATGTTTAGATAGAGGGCAATTCACAGAAGAACATGCCTTTAAGGGAACCTCTCATTCGCACAAAGGCGATACGTATGTACGCGTATCTGGCTGGCGTCGGTGGTGCTAGCATGAGTGATGCAGGTGCGGTTTCGAGTGCTGCACTGAGCAATGCAGGTACGAACGGCTCCAATCCATTCCGAGTGAGTAGAGGATGGTTTGACCGCTTCAAGAAGCAGTACGTTCTCCACAACATCAAAATGTCAGGCGAGCATTTCTCTGTGGACAATGAGGTGGCCGAAACGTTCCCTAATCAACTTGTGCAGCTCATCAAGTAGAAGGGGTACCTGCCAGAACAAGTGTTTAACACTGACGAGACCAGCCTGTTTTGGAAAAAGGTGCCAATGCAAACTTTTATCATGAATTGCATCAGGGTTCAAGGCCACAGAGGTCAGGGTATCTCTTCTACTCTGCACAAACACAAAAGGGGACCATATGATGAAGCCCATGATGCTGTACCCTTCCCTGAATCTGCATGCTTTCAAGTGCAAGAACAAGCACATGTTGACTGTGTTTTGGAGAGCCAACAGGAAGGCGTGGGTAATGGCAGCAATTCATGGACTGGTACATTAACTGTTTTGTCCCTCAGTTGGAGAGGTACCTGACAGAACAAAAGCTTGCATTCAAGGTTCCCCTGCTCATCGATAATGCTCTTGGCCATCCCAGGGACTTGTAGGTGGCTCATCTGAATGTCGAGGTGATTATACTGCTGCCCAACACCACCTCCCTGATCCAGCCACTCAACCAAGGGGTAATCTCCACTTTAAAAACATACTATATGCACCGCACCTTTCACCGCATTTTGGATGTGATGGACACATATATCCAGAGCTCACCATCAGGTAGTGCTGGAAAGTGTTCAACATAACCCACTGCATTGGTGTCATCAAAGAGTCGCTGGACGAGGTCAGAGCCTCCACCATCAATGCCTGCTGGCAAAATCTGTGGCCAAAGACAGTGAAGAACTTCACAGGCTTTCCCGACAACACAGAAGAGAGGCATGAAATTGCCGTTTTGGTAGTGGGTGGGAGGGGATGGCTTTGACAACATTGAGCCTGAGCAATTGGATGATCTTATCATCTTGCATGCCGAGGAGCTCACCGAAGAGGAGTTGGATGCCATTACCAAGGATTCTGTGGAGGAAGCAGTCATTGATGAGGAGGAAGAAGTGTCGAGGTCCAATCTCATGGTCAAGTGCCTGGGTGAGGTGCTGCCGGACATGCGGGCGATTGCCGTCAGGCTGCAAGATGCGAATCTGGTCATGCAGCATTACTTCACGTTCAAGAGGGGGTTGGATGACGTGATGATCCAACACAAGGAGCGACATCGAAACCTGTGGCTATCTGCCGGGCAGCTCTCGATCTTGCAATTCTTTTTGCCCTGGACCCTCCACCTCAAGAGCATCGGCACCCTTTCCTGCCTCTCCCTCATTGCACAACTCAAGAGTGAGCTTACCTGCATCAGCTTTAGCTCCCTCACATAGATTCCTTTTGGTGCATGACTCATTAGCAGTCAGCACCCTCACCTGCATCATCTTCAGAGGAGTTCATTGAGTTCACTGGATTTTAATTCATCATCATTTGAAAAGTTGGGTGTGTTTGTGTAAATAAAAATTTGAAAAGGTGCCTGCTGTTGTTGTTTTATCTTTGCCAGTACCGTTGGTTAATCACTTTTGATAAACTATAATCGCATTCCTTCAATAAACGTTGGAAACAGTACCTGGTGTCATCGTTTTTTTTTAATTTGTAAGCATCTTTTGAAGAAACTGCAATTGTGTGCGTTCGCGATCAAAAAGATTTTAAACTTAAATTTTTCCTCCATGAATCATGAACCACCAGGAACCTATCCCCCCTTTTTTCCATTGAAACAATGCCCCCACATTAGGTGTCGACATTTGCGGTGTCGACATTCATGGTATTTTTCATGAATCACGAACTGCCGGGAACCTATCCCCCTTTTTCTCATTGAAACAATGCTGCGACATTTGCAGTGTCAACAGTTTCAGTTTCACCATTCGCGGTATTGTTTTCATGAATCACGAACCACTGGGAACCTATCCCCCTTTTTCTCATTGAAACAATGCCCTGACATTCATGGTGTCAATATTTGTGGTTTTGCCATTCCATGTATTTTTCATGAATGATGAACTGCCAGGAACCTATCCCCCTTTTTCGCATTGAACCAATGCCTCGACGTTCGCGGCTTCATCATTCACGGTATTTATCATGAATCATGAACTGCTGGGAACCTACCCCCCTTTTTCCATTGAAACAATGTCCCGACATTTGCAGTGTCACCATTCAGGGTATTTTCGTGAATGAGGAACCGCTGGGAACCTATCCCCATTTTGCCCATTGAACCAATGCCTCGACATTGGCGGTGTCACCATTCAGGGTATTTTCGTGAATGAGGAACCGCTGGGAACCTATCCCCATTTTTCCCATTGAACCAATGCCTCGACATTCGCGGTTTCACCATTGAAGGTATTTTTCATGAATCAGGAACCACTGGGAACCTATCCCGCTTTTTCATACTGAAACAATGTCCTGACATTCACTGTGTCGCCGTTTGCAGTTTGGCCATTCACAGTATTTTTCATGAATGATGAACTGCCAGGAACCTATCCCCCTTTTTCCCATTGAACCAATGCGTCAACATTCGTGGTTTCGCCTTTCACGGTATTTTTCATGAATCATGAACCTGTCGGGAACCTCTCCCCCTTTTTCACATTGAAACAATGCTGCGACATTTGCAGTGCCGTCATTTGCGGTATTTTTCATGAATCACGAACCGCCAGGAACCTATCCCCATTTTTCATATTGAACCAATGCCTCGACATTCGCAGTGTCGACATTTGTGGTTTCACCATTTGCAGTGTTTTCCATGAATCACGAACCGCCAGGAACCATCCCTCTTTTTCCCATTAAACAATGCCCCAACATTAGCAGTGTCGACATTTGTGGTTTCACCATTGGCAGTGTTTTTCGTGAGTCACAAACCGCTGGGAACCTGTGCCCCTTTTTCACATTGAAACAATGCTGTGACATTTGTGGTGTCGATATTTTTGGCTTCGACATTCACAGTATTTTTCATGAATATGAACCGCCAGGGACCTATCCCCCTTTTCCTATTAAACCAATGCTGCGCCATTTGCGGCTTCGCCATTCGTAGTATTTTTCACGAATCACGAACTGCCGGGAACCTATCCCCATTTTTCATATTGAACCAATGCCTCGACATTCGCGGCTTCGCCATTCACAGTATTTTTCATGAATTACGAACATGTCAGGAACCTATCTCCTTTTTTCCATTGAAACAATGCTCCGACATTAGTGCTGTTGACATTTGCGGTGTCACCATTTGTGGTATTTTTCATGAATCACTAACCCCCAGAAACCTAGAGTTGTTGACTGTCAAGATGATGCTGAAGCCCTTCAAAGAGACTTGGATGCTGTCACTGAATGGTCTAGAAAGTGGCAATTACCATTCAATGAAGATAAATGTAAAGTAGTCCATTATGGGAGGAAAAATCAGAGATACAAATTCTCTATGTCAGATGATTCAGTGCAGAAGGAAGTCAAGTCACAAGAACACTGCAACTTTGTCTGGTACCCTACATTCAAGAAGGACGAGGACCCGATGGCGTAAGTACAACAAAGAGCTATCAGACTAATACCTGATGTATGACATCTATAATACCCAGATAGATGAGACTGATAGCACTGAAATTACCAGCACTGGCCTATAGAAGACAAAGGGCAGAACTCATCCAGATCTTTAAAATTGTCAAGAAGTTTAATAACTTGGAGGCCATGAAATTTTTAGAGATGGAAGAGGGGTAAAGAACCAGAGGACACAGACTGAAAATTAGGAAATACCACTGTAGAACCAGATTGAGGCAGAATGCATTCTCAGTCAGAAGCATCATAAACTGGAACTCACTACCTGAAAGAGCAGTCAATGCAAAAACCGTCAACCAGTTCAAGTCAACACTGGAAGTACACCGGGCAAATCATCCATTGAAGTACCAACCCTACAAGAGGAACACATGTATCAGTGTAGTAATGAGGGGCATATAAGCATCGCTTTCAGCCTCTACATCCAAGTAAATCCAAGTAAGTAAATTCTTAACAGTCACAATTATTTCTGCGTTCTTGCGGGGATAGGGAGGGAAAGTTTAGTTCAAGTCTTTGACAAACTGGCTGGCCAGGCTTGACGTTCAACTCAGGTTCGGACAGGAATTTGTGATTTGGCCAGGGTGCCTGCAATAGGTTGCCTACTCTTCGTAAAGGACACCATGGCATCTTTAACGTCCACCAACGAACGCCGGCAGACGAGACTCCCAGTTTCATAACATCCTTCGTGGATGGCACACTGCATTGATGAATCACCTTGCCTGTGAAACACTGAAGTGACAGTTTATAGCTGGATCGAGATTGAAACCCAGGCCAGACAGCTTAGAGGTGAGTGTGTGTACCTCGAGGCCACACTAGTGTGTGAAGAACGCCAACAAGCCAACCCATAAAGTGTATACTTTTGAGATATAGACCGATACCGTGTAAGAATTCAAGAAAAGACTTCTGTTGCATTGAGAAAGCCAAATAATGTGATGTCAACGATAATGTCCATAAAACCACTCACGCACTGTGCAGGTGTGACAGATGATGAACTATGATTCTGAAACATCCTGCTTACATTCCGATGCAGAAGAAGCAAAATGGAATAAACTTGGTCTTCGCCAATGCTTTGGGATTATGTAATACTACTTGACCTGAGAATGAGATGATTTGTATAAATTTTTGTCAAGGGAGGCGGTGTGCAGGTGTGCACAATGGGAAATAAGTGAATGCATCAGGTGACATCACCTTTACTCATTCGGAAATATGATTCAAATGGGAGAGACCTTCACAAATAGAAAATAAAAAAATCGATCGTTACAGAAAAAAAAGGCAGAGAATGGAGGATAAAAAGGATGACCTTGAAGAAGTGGAGAGAAAGAAACTTTGACTTTTAACATTTCTGTTGGAGTCTTGGGTTTCATGAGACTATTATTTTTTAGCACTGCTGAATATGTACCGTCCCATCGGCTGATAACTCTTTCCTTTGGAAAATTATGTAAAGGCCCGAAAGTTGTTTTCCAGTTTCCAACATTACTCTTCTCTCTGAACATTTTAGATGCACAGTACGTGCTACGTACGAATGATATAACTCGGTGAATACACACATTCCATAACAGTCGTCCCACTACTCAGCGCAGCTTGCTGCATGTAACGCAGATCACTTCCACACTTCCACATCCCATGTGCCACCCTATTTTCATCCTGCTCTTAGCACATTTGTCAGACAGCAGGAGCGATCAGCGGTAGCTCGTTTGCTTTTGAACTCCTTTTTCACACATTCTATGAGGAATTGGATCAGAATGAAGATACCAACGAGCCCTCTCTGCATCGGGGTCGTTAACTTGTATGCAAGGAATCCAAGGATGGGCATTTGGCTCAGACACCGCGTCTAATCGTGGGTTTTTAATTCAGATTTTTTCCACTCTACCTTCTGAGTCGGAATTAAATGCTCCTTAACTTGTTAAAGACTCAGGAGAGTCAGGGAAGATCCAAGCAGATGAACATCAGCATAAAGGAGTGCAGCAAGAAGCATGAGTGACAATTAGGGGTCTCATCGCACCTACCTCGTGAACAGGTTGGCAGTTCTGACCGAAACTGACGACTCTCTGTCAAACCTTAAAACAGCAGGTGATCTCATTTGCCAGGTGCGAATATGAGAACTTAATTGTCATCACAAACTGTAGCATGTTACATTAAATTGATGATTTAATTTGAACATGGTGGGAGTTACACTAAGTGTACAGAGAGTGATCCTCGTGTTGACAAGCTTACCTCGAGAAGACCGATTGGGTCTATTATGTCCCTTCTGCTACAAATGTTTTTGGTCTCAATGCTTCACCACACGTGATCTCATTCCCAAGCCCCCGGGGATGTGCTTGCATGTCGGGCTCCGTTCATAGACGTTAATTAGACTAACAAGACCGACGACGTGTGAGAGGCCATTTGTAGCAAAATGCAAAATGCAAGGTCAGAGACTCAGGTGAAAACAACACTTTGACCAAATTGGTTAAGATGTAATGAATTTGTTGACATCAATTATTTAAAGTGCTTCAATTTGAATGAACCAAAGAATGTGTTCCAAATGACTGTAAATTTGATCACGTGATCAGGCCAGAAACGCTCAGGTTAATTCAAAACACTGTGTCAACCGAAAGGGAAATCCAAATGTTGCAAAACAACAAATGGGTTTTCTTTGCTGTTGGGGCACAAGTGACGGGACATTAATTATTTCCTGTTTAACGCTGTAACGGAAACCAATTGCAAAATATGGAGGAAGCAGGGCACGATTTGCAGGATTCTCAAATCATCTCCAGTGATGGCATTTCGAATCCGTACACGTCGAGCTGCGGATGAGAAATGCCAACAACAAGTCGCCACAAAACAACAATCGACTCTTGTAATAATCATTTTCCTTCACACACTCAGACAGACAAACGTATGGCATTGTTGGAACCTTGGTCAGTTTGGGACAGTTGTCTTTGTCCGCACACTGTCACCGCGGCTCGTTCTTGGTGTCGTCTCTGTTCTCGGGTGAGTTAAGAATGTCTTCCTTTTCTTTGTTCATATTAACCTTCCACATTCGCTTGTTTCGATTTTTCAAGTAGATTGGTCAGTCCATTTTGTTGTTCTGTCTGCCTGTTTATCGCCTACAGGTCACAATTTTAAACCGATCTTCACGAAACTTCACCACATGGAAGAGTTTGTCATAAGGAAGAAGCCTATTGTTTTTGAGGTCAAAAAGGTCAAAAGGTCAACATCTAAGGTGGTATCTCTAAAATCCTCAATTTTCATCTGATTGATTTGAAATTTGAACAGGATTTATACATTTGGTCACTGAATTCAACGAGCCAATTATTTTTGAGGTCAAATTTGTTTTGTGGATTTTGTATCATGCTCTGCACGACGTCTTCTTCTTGTTTATTTGTTCTTTTGTGTCCCAGGCTCAAGAAGGAGATGAGGATCCCGAAAAGCCCAATTGGAGAGGAGACATCAGCGGACTTTTAGATGAATATTACAAAGGCAAAATTTTTTTATATTTACAGGAAAGAAGCTCATGGATGGAAGAGCAAGAATATTAAGAGACAATGAAGGAATGAGCACAGTATCTGCCAATGTGAGATTTTAATATGAGATCGCAGCTTCATGAGATGTATGCTCAGATGTGAACAACCAGGCCAACCCTCGGTGACGTGACGTAACGAAATATCAATTTAAACTGGGAATCGGTGTCTTCACTTCGCGAAATGCCAATGCATGGACTGTCATCCATCGAAAGAAAATGTAAGAGTGAAGAGGAAAAAGGAATCTCGAGTTAGAGTTAACACTAAACAATATTAAGAATCATCGTAAAAAGTGCATCTCGCCCCAAGTAGGTCAGGAGATGGTGACTCGCTCTATCGCTCTATCGTTCGATCCCGTGGCACTGATCCCAGGAATACGTGGACACACGAACAGGTGGTCAATTTTATAACGTTTTACACACTCAATACGATGGTGTAGTTCCACCACTCAATATTCCAATGCAAAAAAAAACATTTCTTCTTCTTCCTCTTCTTCTAAAGGCCACAATTATCCCGACAGCATCTTGTGAGGTTGGCCTGGGGAAGCTTTTGGCCCAAGTCTTTCACGAACTGGCTGGCCAGGCCTGACACTCAACAAAATAATCAGGGCAGGTATTTGTCATTTGTTCAAGGTGCTGGTGATAGCTCACCCAGTGTTTGCGAAGGACACTGTGGGATCTATAATGTCCATCAAAGGTTAGGCACACATGTTGATGAAATACCCTGCCTGTGAAACACCAGCATGACAGTTTATAGCTGTGTCAGGATTCAAACCCAGGATAGACAGCTACCTCTCAGCCCATTGCAAACATACATTTATTCAGATTCAATCTTCATCTCTCTTGAAGAGCAATCCTATTCATGCCAACCAGTAGGAAGCTTTAGTTCTTCCAGCATCAATAGTAACTACTATTTCCAATGAACTATCACAACATGTGGCCCTGTCACTGGTTCACCTAAAACCTGTCGTGCAGTGGTTAACAAAGAGTGCTGCTAGCAACTAAGAATACGGCAGGACTCCTTTTTAGCTCGCCTTCGAAGAACAGAGAGCTATAGCGATACCCCCGGCGTGAGCGTGAAAATGTTAAAGTTTTTGGTGCAAGTTATTTTTTCCTTTCTAATGTTTTTTTCTACCACACTATTTTTTATACGCCCCGATATATATATCGGGGCGTATTATGTGATACCGGTCATCCGTCCGTCTGTCTGTCCATTCCTGTCCGCACCCTAACTCCCAAAGTTTTCAACTTTCACGTTTCATATCTGGTACATAGGTACAGACTGTGGAGACGGTGTTCGTGACATACGGTCGTCATCTAAAGTGGTTGCCATGGCCACCAGGATGCTGTTTTCCATGTAGTAGCACAATTCTGTATATACCTTCTTGTTAGGGCGTTATATTTGCTCACTTGCGCTCTTGTTACTGATTACAATCTACAAATACATATATTGCTTTAAAATTATTTGGATCAGACTTCACTGCAATGCTTATAAAAAAATATTAATTATTAACGAGTCTTTTAAAAACGATAAATGTATAAACAGGCAAGATTGGGTGGCTTTGACACCAACTCTGGTAGCCTGTTAATAATACCTCTGTCCCTGATATCAGTGGAGTAATAACGAGTTACTTTTTTTGCAGAACTTCCTGAGGACAGCGGATATCATTGTGTCTGCTACGGTAAATTAATATGGTAAAAAAGTTGAACGGGCCACTACGTACTGTGCAAAGAAGCTCGTCTCCCGGCCGACCAAGACCAGATCCAGAACCACAAGAAATACCTGCTTCGGGCACCAATCACCTCATAAACAACTACGGTCGAAGCTACTCCAGGAAAGCATTCTTCTTGGGTACAACATGGACTCCAGAATGATTGCATCATTTTACAAGAAGTGAAAATGGTGAAATCTTCCAGTCGCTACAGACGTGATTAGCTAGCACAAGCAGAGGCTGTTGATGCGGGTGACGTGGCATCATAGGATCTCTATTTCTCCCAACTGGTCAAAAAGTAACTTTTATTCATGACAACTGAGCCAATGAAAACATCTCGATCGACCACTGTGCCTTTTGTCCAAATAAATACAAATTCAGCATTTACAGGTCATCGAGAAAGATTGTCTGGCAGAAGTTTGATGGGGGTGTTTCTCCAATCTTGTCATTCAGGTTTATTACAAAAGGTCGCTAATCTGAAGAATTACCTGCAACTGAGTCACTAGAAGAAATTAAATATCATCATTCCTGCTGTCGAACTTAAAAACGATTTTGTCACGAGAGAATGTGAAGGTTAACAGTAAGTCGGTTCATGATGACAGTAATCTGCTGCTTAGATTCCCTGGAACCGTTTGGAGGATTGTTGCCATGTTATCAATATTCTAAAATTGACGATGGATTTCTCGGTCCACCCAAGGATCTTTTCAAGAAATCCTTTGATGCATTCTGCTGGAATGTGATTGATAAGGACATCATCGAAGAAGAGAAAATCTTTCACCTTTCTCAACATATTCATGATTGCTCTCTTTATCAAAGACTCTATTCCTCACTCTCCATGCACTGCCCTCACCCCCACGAATACCTCTGGCTACGGCTTCCCCTCCACTCCCACCTCATGTTTATATGTGTGTTGTACCGTCCACCAAACAGTGATGACTCCATTTACATCTTGCTAGATGAAAACATGGACCAACTTCTATCTTCTCATCCGAACTCTCTCTTCCTCATATGTGGTGACTTCAATTGTCATTGTGCCAGTTGGCTGGGTGGGGGTGCCTCTCTCTCACCTGTCATGGCACTTCAGCAAAAGACTTCTTCGACTCATTGGGACTGACTCAATCAGTGAACTTCCCAAACTGGATCTCAACCAATGGTACTCCGACTCTTCTGGACCTGATTTTGACCAATTTCCCAGAAAATACCGGCTGATCTTCTCCTCCAATCGGTTCATCTGACAATATTCTTGTTAAAGCGGTCATCCCTCGGGCTTTTATTGGAGAACCACCTCAGTGCTGACAAATCTGACATTTCACTGAGGCTGATTTGCACAGACTTCAAGCAGCCATCAAACTTCGAGACTGGTCTCCCATTTCTACTTTCTCCAACATCAACTCATCCTGGGAATTTTTCCAAAGAAACTTGCTCTCTCAATCATGCACAGATATCGCAACTCATCTTCAGTTGTCCTACCCTTCCTCTCACCCATGGTACACGAAGTTTGTGGCAAGACATTTGTCCTGAAACAAATTGCCTTCGCCTCATGGAAAGCAAATCCAACTGAAGGCAATCTCAGCTTCTTCCACAAAGCTCGGAAAAAGTGTGTATCTACCCTCAGGAGAGCCAGGAAACAACATCTTTCAAATCTCAAGAATGAACTCTCAAACCTGCTTCCCTCCTCCAAATCCTGGTAGTGTCTAAATTAAGTCTGTTTTTGGTGTATGTTCCCCCTCCATCCCCTCCCTTAGGTCAAAAGGCCGCACTGCTGATACCGCACGTGAAAAAGCTGAATGCTTAAACTCGGTGTTTGCATCTAAATCTTGTGTCCCAAACCCATCACTTTCTCTACCCACCTTACCCAGTCGCACCCAACTGTCCCTGGACTCTGTGTCCTTTTCTCCTGACAAGGTGGAGAGCTTGCTGTCAAACCTAGACTCAGATTCTGCAACCGGTCCAGACGGCATCAGCCCTCATGTTCTAAAAACCTGTTCTTCTGCTCTTGCTCACCCTCTCTCTGTTCTATTCACCCTCTAATTTGCTCACGGACATCTGCCATCTGCTTGGAAATCAGCAAACATTACTGCCCTGCATAAAAAAGGTGCAAAAACAGACTACGGACCAATCAGCCTTCTCCAAGTCATCAGCAAGGTTAGGGAATCCATTATCACTTCAGACATTAAATCCTTCCTCTTCTCCAATGGCCTGATTTCTGATCATCAATTTGTTTTCAGAGCAGGTCACCCTACCCTGGATATGCTGTTCGTGCTTTCCCAACCATGGATGGAGGTCCTCAATGCCGGACATGAGATCAGAGCCATCTCCGTAGACATATCACGTGTTTCAGATACGGTCTGGCACCCTGCCCTGCTCACCAAACTCTCTTCCTATGGTATCCAAGAACATCTCTACTCATGGTTAAGACTTCCTCTCCTGTCGAGTCAACGTGTGGCCCTAATGGAGTTCTTTCATCCCCTCTTCCTGTCCAGGCTGGAGTTCCTCAACGCAGCCTTCTGGTCCTGTTCTTTCTCTGGTTTTCATCAATGATCTCTCTGACTCTCTGGAAAATACTCTTTATTTATTTTCTAATGACTTCACCCTCTGCTATACCACTGTCATCCCTCTGATTGGCAGGCAGCAGCCTTTCACTCTCTGCAGATCTGGAACAAAACTCACAAAGTGGTCCACCACGTGGAATATGTCTTTCAATCCTGACAAATCTCACACTCTCACTATGTCTCTCTCGAAAAGACCATCTGGAATCCCCCCCCCCAATCTTCTTTATGAACAATCCTTTGAAGAAAATATTTTCATTCAAGCTTTTGGGCTCACAATCCATCATGATCTTTCCTGGGAAAGCCACATTTCCAAGCTGGCCACCAAAACCAGTCACCGATTGGGAATCTTCCGTCGTGCAAACTCCTTCCTCGGCACACCTGAGCTCCTGACCATATACAAAGCTTTCGTCGCAGCCTGATGGAGTACTGCTCTCCCCTCTGGGTTGGTGTTCCTGCCTCACACCTTTCTCGGCTTCACGCTGTGGAAAGCAAGGTATTTAGGATCATTGGTATCTCCCTCAATGTGGCTAGTCTTGGGGTCTCTGACTCTCTCACCGCAGGCAGGTTGGTGTCTTTCTGTCTTCCATTATCTCCTCTTGCCTGCCCCCCCCTCTGTCTGTGCTTGCCCCCACCCTTATATTTCCGCAGGGCGCTCAGGTCCACTAAAACCCCCTTCTGGTGAAACTACCAAAATGAAGAATCAACTGCTTACGCCTTCAGCCTCTTTTCATTCCTCTTTTTTCCCACCTCTGGAACAAACTCCCACATTCTCATCAATCCCAGTCTTCCCTCCAGGTCTTCAAAACAGCTGTTCACCACCATCTCAGATCATCTTCCATCCATATCCATGACCTTTTTTTTACCCCCATCAACACCCATGCAAGCTTACTTCCTTCCAAATTTCCAGTTTTTCCTTCCTGAGAGTTTTCTTCTCTATCCATCTTATCCACCTGTCATTCCCCCCCCCCCTACCTCTCATTCCTCTGCACACCCATTATTTGTCCAAGTCTCCCTGTTTTTAGCCTTCAACACTGTTGTTGTATTTCCCCTCTCTTTACTGTTTCTTTTCTTCTGTTGTGTCATAATAATCTGTTCCGCATTTTAGCTCTTCCATGAGCCTTGACTCCTGATACAAAAAAAAAAAATACAATGAGGATAATTCTCTGCCTCCTTGTCGTGAACAAAGGTTGACAGCATTGTCCTTTGTTTGAACTATTGTGCTCATCAGCATGCTCTTGATCATTACATCCATGCACCTAGTCTGAGCAATCTTGATTGGATACTTGAAGTGGCCGAGGTGAAAGTAACCTGGACCAAAAGAGATGCGGCACCTCATCAATTGCTCAATTTCATTCACTGCAAATGTCCCCAAAGTTGTTGTCAATCGAATCGCTGCTCCTGTCCAACAAACAATGTTAATTGTGCTGATCTTCGCGAGTGTACTGATTACTCCAATCCTGAAATTTGATTTCATATTGCAGTTGACGAGCAAGTCAGCGATTCCGAGGAAACTTTGTCTTGTATCATGTCTCCTGGGGAATTACTCATCGTATATATCACAGTAATGTGTTCATTCTTTATTCCTGGTATATTGAACATTAACTAATTTGTCGCTTTTCCAATTTCATCGTTTCACTGATGATTGCAATAAATATCGTGTCTTTGTATCTGAAGTCCCCCGGCGACGCTTTGCCTTTGGCCGAATCGCTATGGAACTTTGAATTCGGACCAACCCCCACTGAGCCCCACTTCTTACTGAAGAAATCTTTCAATCCTGGTATATATTCGTTTAACGGGACATTTCCTCCTCTTCCCTATTATCCCACACACGTATGAATTCCTGGAATATAGCATTGGATTTGGGATGCCGTGATCTTTTGGGGACGGTCTTGCATTTGAGGCCCTTTTGACCCCCTTCACAATGGAATATCGAGTGTGGACTGCACCATCGTACTCAATGTACAACAACCATCAGAAAATACACACATAACAACCATCAGAAAATACACACATCCATGGATTTGGCAGATGGTTTCCACAAAAGTCAATTTCTACCCATCTTTTAGATTGTAGCTCATGGCTCACAGTGCAACTTGTCCTGATTGTGATAAATGTACAAGCTCTTCCATTAACTTTAGACATAAAAAATGGCTGTTCAAACGTTCCACAATTTCTCAAATGTTCAATGACCTTAATTGATGTTGAACCGTTTTAAATGCTCCAGGCCTAATTGTACTCTCCTTTTTTTTATATATATATCATGCCTCGATGGACTATGTAATGTTTGGCTGGTGTGTGATACAGGCTTTATGGACTATATTACTTTTGAAGTTCGAGCAGCACTGCCTTTGTTTGCAGCATTTTGCAGCCATCAATATTTTCAATGAGGCACTTCAAACGCCGGCAGACCGGTTCACTCCTTTCCAAAGGTCATCGGCAAACCACCTGAGTATTTATCATTCAATCACGACATTAATTCTCCAAGGATCAGCGGATACCTTTTTCAGATGCTAAGAATTCATTTTTAACCACATTTTTGGCAAAAAGTCAGAGTATGTCAGTTCGGTGTCCATAATGTGCTGATAAGATGGCCTAAAGGTAAGCACACTCACCACTAAGCTGTCTAACCTGGGTTTGAATCCCAACCCAGCTATGAGCTGTTGTCCTGGTGTTTCACAGGCAAGATTATTCATCATTGTGTGTGCTGTCCCTCGGATGACGGAAAACTGGTGTCCTGTCTGCCGGCATTCATTGGTGGACGGAGGGCCGGTGTTAGCGAATTGGGGGCCGGGGCAGAGCTGAACACGGGCCCACCCCCTTTCAAAACACAAAGACAACAGACCGAGCATTATTGGTGCCTATTTTAAAATGCCACCAGCAACATCATACAATGACATGACATGATGAGAATGCCTTTCTAAGAATATAAAATCATGGTGACACACCTTTATAAGCGGACCCTCCTCGAGGTGGATCGTTATCTTTTCTCGTTGCCATTATAACTATGGTTATAACTTTCATCAATAATCTCTCCAACTCTACGGAAAATCCTCTTTATCTCTTTGCTGATGACTCCAGCCTCTGCCGTACCATCGGTCATCCCTCAGACCAGCAAGCAGCAGCTTCTTCGCTCACTGCAGATTTGGATAAAATCACAAACTGGTCCAACACGTGGAACACGTCCTTCAATCCGGACAAATCTCACTCTCACGATGTCTCTCCGAAAGGACCGTTTGCAACCCCCCCCCCTCCATCCACTTTCTCAACAATCCACTTGGACGAAGTCCTTTCTTTCAAGTTTCTGGGTCTCATGATCTGCCATGACTTTCCTGGGAAAGCCACATTTCCAACCTGGACTCCAAGCCAGTCGCCGACTGGGATCCTCCGTCGTGCAAAGTCCTTCCTTGGCCCACCTGAGCTCCTGAGCAACATACAAAGCTTTCGTCCATAGCCTGATGGAGTACTGCTCTCCCCTCTGAGCTGTGCTCCTGCCTCTCACCTTTCTCGCTTCACGCTGTGGAAACCAAGGCATTTCGGATCACTGGCATCTCCCGCAATGAAGCTGTCTTTGGCCTCTCCTTCTCCACCGCAGGCAGGTCGGTGATCTTTCTGTCTTCTACTGTCTCCTCTCTGTCTCGCCCCCCCCTGCTCAGTCTGCGATATCCCCCCCCCCCATATTTCCGCAGGGCGCTCAAGGTCCGCCAGCAACCCCCTTCTGGTAAAATTACCAAAATCACGAATCACTGCTCACCTTCACTCTTTCATTCCTCCTTTTTACCTCCTTTGGAATAAACTCCCTCACTCTATTCAATCCCATTCTTCCCTCAGGCCTTCAAAACAGTTGTTTACCACACCTCTTATCGTCCCCATCCAAAACCTCGATCTTTTCTACCCCGAAATCCACCCGAAACCTACCTCTTTCAACCTCGATCTTTTCTTCCCCGTTAATTCACCCAAGCCCACCTCCTTCAAATTCCCTGCTTTCCTTCCTGAAAGTCCCTGTAATGTCCATCTTCTATTCCCCATGTGCCCCGTCCCATCCCTCTCCTTCCACAGATCTCCAATGTCTCTGTTCCCCACTGTTTTGTCCTTCCCTCTCCCGCCCCTTTGTTTCATGCCCCCCTTGCCGTGCATTATGTGTTCGCTCTCATACGAGCCTTGACAATGTACACACAGAAAATAAAATGGTGTCGGTGTGACCAGGCTTTTGAGCATAAACCCCAGGCTTGCTAACCACCAGAAAGGGAAGTTGACAATCAACCTTTGAAACGTAACAAATTTTTTTAGGGGCCCCAAATGGTCAGGGTTCCCAGGCAGCTGCCCTCTTGCCCTCCCAACGCTGGTCTGGGTGGACGTTAAAGTTCCCATGGTGCCCTTCGCGTAGAGTAGGCGAGCTCTCACCGTCACACTGAACAAATGACTAATTCCTGCCCTAACCAGCAGGGGCACTGCATCATTGACGTTGCCCCACCCTCAGCCAATGATGCTCCCTCACAGCCTTGTGCCGCATACAAACGTAGAAGTGTCCATAATACTCCACACCATGTGTTTGGAGTCATGCATAGGTATACTACTCGTAAATCAGGAGTACCGCTGAGTGTGGAGAGAGAGAAGTGACGTCATAGGGATGGGGTCGCCAGGACCCAGGGGTCGCCAGGACCCAGAGTGCTCCAGGAAGTTATATGACTCCCCCCGACCTCAGTATATGTGTTTGTCCGAAGTCAAGTCCAGCGTCGTCTCACATATTTCATTTCTACATAGTGTTGACGCTCATGGAGGAACTAGAACAAAGGATGTATCAGAACACAACAGCAATGAAAAGAACAGTGGTAAAGGAGAGGCGGGGAAGGGCGGAGGGACACACCAACAGCAGGGATGAGGGACAAAATCGAGGGAGATAAATCAGGGATGTGGGGAATGAGGGCAAGTGAAGGATAGAGGGGGTGAACAAGATGGATAGAACCACAAATTCTCAATCACAGAAGTGAAAGGAAAACTGGAAACTCGGAAACGGGTGGGCTTGGGGAGGGTTAATGGGGGTACAAATAATTATGCTGACATGAGGAGGGAGTGAACAGTTGTTCTGAAGCCTGTAGGGGAGAATGGGAAGGAATGAATGAATGAATGAATGGAGTTGAACTGTAAGTGGGTTTCAGTGAGTCTGCACTCAGCAGAGTTTTGGGAGTTTCACCAGATGGGGGTCACTGGCGCACTACGTGCAGCACCCTGTAAAAACCTCGGGGGTGGAGGTTGGTTTCCACGGCGTCAAACTGACCAAGGAGCAATGATGACAAGGCACCGGCTCATCGTGGAAAACAGAACTCCATCAAGCTGTGGATGAAGGCCTTGGCGGTAGAGAAAAGTACAGATGTTTAAGGTAAGACTTTCCATGATGGAGGATGACCAATGGCTTTGGAGGCCAAATTAGATACATATATAATTTTCCCAAGAAAGATAATGGCTGAGAGAGAAGCCCAACAATTTGAGTGACTGAATATCTTCAAGAGAATTGTTAAGGAAGTTGATGGGAGGGTTCACCAGACGGTCTTTTCGGAGAAAGTGTGAGATTTATTGAGATTGAAAGACATATTGCAAGTGTTTGTTTGACCGGTTCGTGATTCTATCAAGGTATTCAGAGAGGGAAGATACTGCTACCTCACTGCCTGTCAAAAGGATGAGGGATAACATGGCAGTGGGTGGCATCATCAGCAAATAGATAGAGGATTTTCGAGAGTCAGAAAGATCGTTAAAGAAGATTAGGAATGGGACTAGGCCCAGAACACTGCTTTGGGACCCTGCAGCCTTGACAGGGAGAGGAGGTGAAAGGATTCTGTTGAGCGCCACATGTTGGATTTTGTTGAGAGATATCTTTGAGAGCCACATCCACAACGAGTACGTGATGGTGTCGATATAGAACCACTCAGCGTACATTCGGGAGCTCACGGATCAGGAGCTGTGGGGCAAGAGTTATGGGACAAGATTTTAAGGACAAGGATGGCAGGACCAGGACCATAAAAGGACTGCAGGATGAGCACCATGAGGCAGGGTGCCAACCAACTGCATAGAAAGCCACAGGACAAGTGTCCAGAGATGGGAGATACACTGGTGGCTTGAGCATGGGTTTTGTGATGTGCCTTCAAAGTGGGTCTTACGAAAGATCTCAGAATTGTGCCATTCCTTGATCAGAGCTGTCACGGAAAGAATCAACAATCACTGTCCCCTGCGTTATTCCTGACCTATGGGCATGAGGATTATGTCTGAGCCAACATTCGGTCGTAAAGATTAAATCGAGGAAAGCGGAAGAGAGGCTTCAACTACTTGACTTGCCGATAATGCTGCTACGGAAGCTGGGGAGATTGTGGCGACTGTTGAAATGAATGCCTGCTCCATGTGTCCCCAAGGGAAACTAGAATTATGGCATACTCAGCCCACAGGAGCTGAAGCAGCTGACAGGTCAAATGGGACAATTCTTGCAGGACTTAGCAGGCAAATGGTGTGCATAGATATGAGAGCCTGGAGGTGCAGTTTTCACTGCTGCAACTCCGGAATGGAGGGTCACTGGCTGGTGGAATGTTCTGACGGTGAGCACAGTGTGGCGGCCGCAAACAAGTCAAACCGGGGCAACTGTAACCTGCTGGGAAATTGATCTGGTCACTGGAAGAGGGAGCAACTAGTGGTCAAGTTGGACTGATCAGCACACGGTTGGAGATGCTGTCCGAGAATCAACACCTCGTGGGAGCTACCACAGGGTCAATGCTAGTACAGAGAAGGATAGATCAGCATGCAGTTGACATAGTCTTGGATACAGGAATTGGTCTCATGCTTATCAGTTTGGAATGTTTAAACAAGTTGGGAAGGAAAGGGGGGAGACCAGAAAGTTTAATGCAAGTGCACCTTCCAATTTGAACAATGAATGGGATCCTCCCTGAATGAGCTGGGCAGTGTTAGGGTATGATTTCAAGTCGGTGGATCGGTGGGGCTGATTTTGGTCGATTGTGGAGTCGCTGGTCATTGGGTGAGGAGTTGGCCATACCAAGACAGCTCGACACGGACCGCCTTACACACTGGCTCTGTGATGGATCCTCTTCTTTGCCGTTCTCACATTTCCCTACCTCTCTCTCTCCATGCAGTCAGGGACTATGCTTGCAAATGTGATAATGAACTGGCTCAGCACTCAGCACAATTTAATGTACCTGCACCGAGACACCGCGGCTGAATGGTAATCTATGCCTGTCCGAGTGCTGTTGGCAACTTGGCAATGCTTGGCAATGTTATGTTAATTCCCTCGGGTTGAATGGATTACACCGCTGTGATCACAAAATCTTTCAAACTTCAACTTGAAAATTACATTGAAAATCCAAAAACGAGGCTAAAAACAACTTTCTGGAGAGAGATGTATGCTTTGTATTAACACTGTTGTCGAGACAAATATTCCAATTACACAAGATGTGAATTTGATATCTCGGAACTGTATTTACAGATCCACGAGAACATATCGGGCCCGATGCATGTTTGAAATATCATGCTATACATCGATTTTAGCCCTGTCTCTCAATGGTGAAGAATCACTATAGAAATTATCACATCCGGATCCAGATTCAGATCTACACCAAAATCGAATCAGTTTGTCCTTGTCAAACACCCAACCTGTCCACCGAGTTTCATTCAAATCAGTCAGCAGCTTTTTGAGATATCATGCACAAAGACAGACAGACAGAGAGGGGTGAAAACAGAATCTCCTTCGCCTTCGGTGGTGGACGTAAATATGGCCCTACTAATATTGTAATACTATTTCTTCCCACAATGATCCCAGCCTTATGGAGGAGCTAGTTCTTGTGCAGAATATTCCATATATGTGCATGGCTAGGATGTTAGGATATATATATATATATATATATATATATATATATATATATATATATATATATATATATATATATATATATATATATATCGAAACATGTGGAGTGTGACAAGCACTTCGCCAATTCCCATTGGACACAGTCCACACCATGTGTCCAATGGGGATCGGCGGAGTGCTCGTCACACTTCACGTGTTTCGATTTTCCCGCCGATCACATCACGTGCCTTCTGGTTGAATGGTTTGCAATAGCAGGAACAATCGTCTGGGTGGCAGATGGATGGTTGTTCTATGCAGATTATGCGTTTTTACCGTGTGTGACATAATCCGGGGCGATGCTCACCATGACAGTCAGGAGGTGCATCTGATGTATATGTATGTGTGCGTGCAAGTGTGTGCAATGCATTACATTACAAGGGAAGGAGACAAAGAACAAATCAACACTCAGCACAATGCTGTCATGTAGACGATTAATATCTGGGGTCCTCCCAGCTACAAGGGATTTCAGCTTCTTGTGACAACGGGTGGAAAAAACACCCAAACCGGTTACAAGGCAAGATGATTACAAGGGCAAAGTGCTCAGAGGGGGAGTATGCAAACAGGGACTCCATGCAGCTGGGCTGGCATGATTGTGACAATAATTAGTCTTTATTGTTTGTTCTTCCAGTGTTTCTTCTTCTCGACCACCCGTCCCTCTCTAGCCTTTAATAACTGGTACTCTCACCTCCAACTCTCATTTGTAACACTTGATAATCTCATGATCTCATGAACCTTGGTCATGTCACACCAAGCGGAGTCTCTGCCTTTGAAAATTTGCACATCCTCATCAATTACCATTTTATTATCTCCCTTAAAAAATGCAATGATTTTACAATTCACCCTTTAATTAATGTTCTCTTTTCTTCACACTTCCTTCTTTGTAAAACATTTTGAAATTTGCTTCTAAATAAAAATCACTATTTGAGAAATTTCTTCATCGATTTCCCATGCACAATTGTCTTGGGTTGAATGAATCACACCGCTGTGATCAACAGGATCGGGCTCTTGATACACTTCCCAATTGTAAGTTTGTTGATCTTCCAACTTTTTGCAATTAGTTGTACCTAAATCAGTCATTTATGCCTATTCATTCGTGAGCACCTTTTTCAGGTGAGGAAAGGAGAATAAATCAAGATATTACATCAGAATAACATAGAGGATATTTATGCAGATTTTTAAAAATACAAAGTCAAGGCTCGTAGAAGAGCTGGAACACTGAACGGATCAGGACGCAACAGAACAAAAGGAGCAGTAGAAGGAGGGAAAGGAAAGAGGGAGAGAGGGAGGGGGAGAGAGCAACAGCAACAGCAGACTTGAAGGATAAAATAGAGGGAGGTGGACAAACCAAAGGTGTGGGGAGGAATGGGGAGTAGGGGAGGATGCATAGGGTGGACAAGATGGATATAAAAACAAACTAAGGAAGGAAAAACTGAAAATTTGGAAGAAGGTAGGCTTGGGGGGGGGAGCAAAGGAGATGGGTAACGAGTGTAGAAAAGATAATGGTTTTGGATTCTGAGATTGTGGTGAACAGCCGTCTTGAAGACTTGGAGGGATCAATGAGATTAAAGAGCATGTGGACGATGGGGAAACACAGGTGGGGAAAAAAGAGGAACAAATGAGTGGAGGTGAGCAGAGATTTGTAATTTTGAGACTTTCACCAGAAGGAGGTTGATGGTGGAGATTGTAGAAACCTGTGGGGTTGGAGAGGAGGGGACAAAGCACAGAAATAGCAGAGGGTACAATACCAGAAATAAGGCGATAGAAAACAGAGACCACCGACCTGTCTGCAATGGGAAATAATGATAGGCTGAAAGACTCAGCTTCATTGTGAGAGATTCCAATGATCTTGAGGGTCTTGGTTTCCCTGACGTCAAGCTGAGTAAGGTGTGGGGCAGGGGTGACAGCCCAGAGGGGAGAGCAGTACTCCATCAATCTGTGGATGAGAGTTCAGTTGTATCAAGGAAGGACTTTGGATGATGGAGGATGCTAAGACTGGCTATGGAGGCCAACGTTGCAATGTCCTCAAGAGGATGTTAACATTCTATGACCTTCCTGAGCGGGGGAAAAAGGATTTCACATCAACTGCGATCACGGATTCAATGACCTTGCTGATGATTGGAAGGAAGTTGATAGGTCTGTAATTAACGAGATCAGTTTTTTACATTTTTATATCAGGTAGTGATGTTTGCTAACTTTCAAGCAGATGGAAGATGACCTAAGGCAAATGATAGGGTGAAAATAGCAGAACGAGAATGTGCAAGAGCAATAGAATACCCAAGGAGATGTTAACTCTCACAAGCACATGATCAAATGAGCCAATTGGAGCAGATGAAGACCAGGAGACATTTGTGGGAAAGTTTGTCTTCACCATCTCCAGAAGGGAGGATTTGCCATTGGGAGAAATCCAGGTTGGAAAGTTCACAAATTTAATCAGTCCCATGGAGTCACAGAAGTCCTTTGCTGAAGTGCCATGGCTGATGAGAGAGGTACCAGCACCCAGCCAATTTGAATGGTGACAATTGAACTCACCACATATGAAGAAAAGAGAGTTGGGATGAGTGGTTGAAGTTGTTTCAAGTTGTCTGAGAGAGAAAGGTAGATGGAGTCGTCACTGTTTGTAGGATGGTACAACACACAGACAAATAAGATATGGGAGTGGTAGAGAAGTCACAGCCAAAGGTACTTCGGCGGGTTGGGAGGTGTAAGATCAGAAGGAAATACAAGTAGAATGAGATCGTTGTCGAGTGGAAAAAAAAAGTTTTTCGGTTTGATGTGAGGATGGGAAATAGGACAACATTGAGGAGGTAGAAAGAATACAAAACGAGGAACAGGGTGACAAAAGGGACACAGAATTTTCACAGCAGCTATCTGAGGAGTCGGCCTTGAACAACACCAAAACAAACACAGCACAACAAGGTAAGATTTAACACGGGAAATTGGACGGAAACACAAACAGCGACACAGGGACGAAGGCTGGACAGAAAAACACGATGGATCGAGTTCAGAAAAATTATCCTTAATGAGGTGGAAGCGGAAGCTGCAGATCCGACCAACAGGTGGAAAAATACCCGAATCAGTTAGAAGGCAGGTGGAAAAATACCCGAATCAGTTAGAAGGCAGGTGGAAAAATACCCGAATCAGTTAGAAGGCAAGATGATGAACAATATTAAATCGGGGCCGATACACTGCCTATGGGCGCTGCAGCTTCCATCAACATGCGTCCATTTTGTTGAAATTGCAAGGTGAATCCATCAGGAAAAGTAGCCACTGTGGCTTGATTTTGGGCAGGTCAAAGTTCACCGACACAGTTCAGTCACTTGTGTTTCCAGGAATTAAAACATTCCACACTGTTTTGATGCTTTTGACGAAAGAGTTGCCTTCTTCTTATCGGTCCGAATTCAGAGAGAAATATTTTTCAATGTAAGAAACCCGAACATGAAGCTACCGATTTACTTATTGACGTGCTACTAAAAAGACAGACTATAGAAATAGTGGTTTGT
>CM068967.1:81025424-81041787 GCA_035128595.1 Eptatretus atami
GAATTTCTGAAGAGGCAGCCCCCTTGCTTTGCCTTTGGGGGTTCCTGATTGGCTGGAAAATGTCACATGGTTTTCATGCACAAGATAATGCAAATTTTTTTGAAAGTTTGTAAAATAAATGTCATGGATGGATAAAAGGTGAGTGGGAGGAGAGGAGTTTCAGTGTTTGAAGTTATATTTGTGACTCAAGACACCAGATGCATTCAAACTGACAAGAAAGCTTCCCTTCAGAAAAAGAAGATATTTGAAAACAGGAGGTAATGAAAAGAAAGTTATCAATGAATCATTCGTTAGGGTGAATCATAAAAGCAATGTCAGTGAGGAAAACAAGAGAGAGAGAGAGAGAGAGAGAGAGAGAGAGAGAGAGAGAGAGAGAGAGAGAGAGAGAGAGAGATGGGGGTAACTGCTTTCCTTCCTGAAAGTCCCTGTAGTGTCCATCTTCTATACCCGTGTTCCCCGCCATCCCTCTCCCTTCCACAGATCTCTAATGTCTCTGTTCCCCACTGTTTTGTCCTTCCCTCTCCCACCCCTCTTGTCTCCTGCCCCCCTTGCTGTGCATTGTGTGTTAGCTCTCATTCGAGCCCCAAAAATGTACACAAAAAAAATAGACGAAGAGGTAACATCGAAAGGAAGTGCTCAAGGGATAAGAGGGCTTCAAGACAAAAATTTCAATTCTGGCTTCAAGATGCAGACAATGATTCAGTTATTCTCTTCAAGGTTGTCATTCCTCAGCATTATTCAACACCCAAGGTTTTTCAACAAAATACAATCCTTCAGTGATGAGACATAAGGAGTTGTTCTCCCGACTTTGGGCTCAACCCTCAACAACCCACCTGGCACTCACTCTCATGGGAGAGTCAAAAGTCCGGAGAATGACCAAAGAGAATGCTGCTGTTCCGGCGGCTTGCTTCTCTCCGACTGTCAGCAGATTGCGGGCCCCTGCGGGTTTCTCCAAAACTCTATTGTGATTTTGCACCATCAGCTCTTTCAATCATCTGCCTCACTCTCACCCCGCTCAGTCAAACACACTCACCGTCCCGCAACCAACTCCTAGTTGGCAAACATAAATCCAAACTGACAATTCACCTTCAATACTTCGTCCCCCTTTTCTCCTGTTTGCAGAAAACATCTTCCAGTCGATGTTCAGTGTTACACAGATGGTGTCAGCTTATCATCACCTTTCTTCTTCAAAATCCAATGTCAACTGATGACCGATTGTACTTTTCCTTCCATCTGCTTACCGCCTCCCTATCCCCACCTTCCCACTGTCAATATGTATTCCCCACAGACTCTGTGATACAGCTTTTCAATGAGCCCAGATGTCTATATATATAAACTCACACAAGAAAGGCCAAGTTAGAGATGTAACAACACTCAGTTGAATCAACACAGGAACATCGATCAGTATTAGTTGTATTCAAAGGGACCGAATCCAGGGATTGAGTTCATATGTCAGAAAGCTACCAAATGGGATATTTTTTCTGTTATGAAATCAAGGCTCATGGAAGAGCGAGGGAACAGAGGGAGAAAAAAATATATCACATCCTAAACAGCGGGGCCACAGAGCAACACGCAGAGGGATGAAGAAAGTACAGAAAAGGAGGAAGGGGAGGAAATACAGCGACAAACTCGTACACAAGAGCAAGCGGCCCAGCCAAGCACACACGGACGCTGCACAAAAACACCGCACGGTGTTTGACGAGACGCACAAACACATTACATCACCAAATTAATCGCAAAAATTAACAAAATCTGTTGAACAAAACACCAGAACATGCTCAACTTCGGAAGACAGACTCTCAGAGCAGAGAAAATAGAGTCCGGCCACAAAGGAAACTGGAACCCATAATGCTGTGCATGTGACCATATTGTTGTATTCACTTCCCGGCAATGATAGCTTCAGTATCTCCACAATCGAGCACGTTTATCTCATTACTCTGACTTGCTGTGAAACGAAGGTCATACAAATTATTTGGCTTTGCTAGGTCTTGCTTACCTTTTCTCGCTTGTTTAGCTTGCCAACCAATATGGCACCCGAGCAATGTATTATAGGTATTGAAACCCCCTCTATACTGCCATCACTTAGCCAAAAATCTCCACTGGGGCTCCCGTTGGTGTCTGCATTCAAAATATTAACCAGGCGAGGCGACGCTCCGCTTCTGCACATTCAAGCTGATAACTCATCAGGTACATGTCATTGAAGGATCAACAAACTGTGATACGTGAAGATTAGGTTGTCTTTTGTGGACGTTTACAAAATGTCCGACGGTGTCTAGTGCCTGGAGATAATGTGACATGACTTTTGGAGTCAGTGAGAGTGCTGATTACCGATTACAGTATTGTACTGTACATACAACCCAAAAACCTTGAGTAGATTTCACCCTTGTTTAGTTTCAATAAATAAATTGAAAAAAAACAACAACATTGAATTATCGACGTTTCAGGGAGATGTGCACAAACATGAATCGTAATAAACAGCTGCCAATCGTCATGCGACGGGTGGAAAAAAAACATTTGGCTCGGAAATTTAGAAAACACGTAAATACGGCAAACGGCTCGGAAATCAGGGATGATCAAATAGATTTTGCTTTGAAACTCACCAATGGAAACCACATAACCTTCGTAAAGCACACCAAGTCATATAAAATAACTGATTGCTTTAGGAACAGTTACAAGGACAAAGGAAAACGTGATCGGTCGTCACTCCCGAACCCCTGTGACTACAGATGAAACCAAGCAGTCCATATTCACCACGATGTCGAACTTGGTCCATGTGCCAAGTTGGGTGGCAATTGGCCCAATAGGTTTGGCACGATTGGTGTTACACACAGACACATAAATGACTATATACACACATATATATATATATATATATATATATATATATATATATATATATATATATATATATTATATATTCAATTTCTCATTAAACAGTTACACAAACTAATGTATGACAGGTCACATTCCTTTTTCAGAAAGACATGAAGAGTTGATAAGATATTTAGAAAGTGCGTTCAATGGCTACAATCACGCCGGTTTCTTTTACTCAGAGAAGAAAATCCCCTCAAACACCACGACAAACACACCATAATGTCACGACAATACAAAATGTTTTTTCCACCTCTGTTCATTATCCATTGAAGCTAAACTGGATGACAAACCTCGATGCTCTGAGTGAACACTCATTTTACTCGCCTTGTAAGCTCGTTCGCTTCCCACGACGAAAAGCACCCGATTCAGGCCAAAGCACTCTCTCCGTTTGGTTGAATGAATAACAGTCAACTGCATGCTGGATCCATAGAGTGAATAAGGAACAGTCATGAGGAAGTATTACTTTTGCTGTCAAAACATCCCAAAAGTTGGATAATGAATATGACCTGATGTCATAAAGCTCGAGATGCCTGAATGAATTCTGGAGGAGAATGAGGCTGGGATTTTTATTTTCAGATATGACACTCACAAATCAAAAACCCTAAACCAAGTAGTGAACTGTCCGATTTGAAAATGGAAGCAGAGCAGACGATGTTTGTTCCATCAGCTAACGACTCTTATGTGAATAACTTCATGTTTCTGAGGAAAGGATGGGAAAGATAAATCTATCCAATGTGATCATCGTCCATGCTAAAAAAATGTTTCTGAATTCGATGAATAGATGGATACCATTTGGCCGTAAATCACAGAATGCAAGAAGCTGTTGTTTGGATTTTCAAATAAAGATGGCTCAGTTCATAAGAGGGATAAAGACAGTTGTGGGACCTAAAATAATGGACATTGAAGTGATGGAGAGGACTCAGACACGTGAAGTGTCACAAACGAGGGCGTGTGGATCAGGGACATGTCAACTGAAAGAAAACAACAGCACACATGAAATTCTGCCAATACGAGGCGAAGCGGTACACGTGACGTGCCGGCAGGAAGAATAGAACCAGAGTTGGTGTCAAAGCCACCCAATGCTCGCCTGTTTATACATTTATCGTTTTTAAAAGACTTGTCTTATAATTTAATATTTTTTATAAAGCATTGCAGTGAAGTCTGATCCAAATAATTTTAAAGCAATATATGTATTTGTAGATTGTAATCAGTAACAAGAGCGCAAGTGAGCACAATATATGCCCGAACAAGAAGGTATATACAGAATTGTGCTACTACATGGAAAACAGCATCCTGTTTGCCATGGCAACCACTTTAGATGACGAACGTATGTCGCGACACACCGTCTCCACAGTCTGTACCTATGTACCAAATATGAAACGTGAAAGTTGAAAACTTTGGAGTTAGAGTGCGGACAGGAACGGATGGAAAACAGCATCCTGGTTGCCATGGCAACCACTTTAGATGACGAACGTATCTCGTGACACACCATCCTCCACAGTCTGTACCTATGTACCAAATATGAAACGTGAAAGTTGAAAACTTTGGGAGTTAGAGTGCAGACAGGAACGGACGGACGGACGGACGAACGGACAGACAGACAGAGGACGGACGGACGGATGACCGGTATCACATAATACGCCCCGATATATATATATATATATATATATAATATATTATATAATATATATATATAATATATATATATATAATATATATCGGGCGTATAAAAAATAGTGTGGTAGATAAAACATTAGAAAGGAAAAAATAACTTGCACCAAAAACTTTAACATTTTCACGCTCACGCGGGGTTATCGCTATAGCTCTTTGTTCTTCGAACAGGCGAGCTAAAATGAATTATCAATGGCCAATACGCTTGTGCATATGTGTATACGTATTGTCAAGTACCTGAAAAGTAGCCAAGCTGGACATCATGAACATACACACTTCATCGCAACGCAAAGTTGAAACAAGTTAGGCCTAAGTCACATTTGTCTACGGCGAGGATACGGCGGCCGTACGCCCTCTGAATTGACAGAAACTGCGGTGGCCGCAGAGTTTCTGAGGTGGCCTCAGGGTGGCCCTACGCCGTTTGGCTATCTTTTACAGGTCGTAAGGTCGCCGTGGAATTATAACGCGGAGTTATAACTTTTTTCATTTCTACGTTCGCCGTAGCAATTCGACAAGCCGAAACAAAAAAACTGGTAAAAAAAAAAAAAAAAATGAACCCATTCGTTACCGTCGTCTGGCCGCACGTTCGCCTTAGGGCCCCCTGCGGTCCCCCTGCGGTCCCCCTGCGGTCGCCTTGCGGCACCTTGCGTCGCTGCGACCTTGCGTCTGCCTTGAAAATTCTATGGCCGCCGCAGGAACGCCCTAAGGTCACCGTGCGACATCAAATCAAAGACCGTACGGCACCCCCACGTTTTCGGTCTCCACAATTTATAAACGCCGTGCGGCTCCCCGAAAAAATAATACATATGTGACTGCTACATTGTGTGACCGTGGAAATACTGCGGCCGCCGTATAATTTCTAGTGGCCGTAGATTTTGGAGACCCCACGGCCGCCGTGGCAAATGTGACCTAGGCCTAAGCACTTACATCCAGACGCTGTTTATTAGCACAGCAGAATAACCTCATCAAAACACCACAAAACAGAGTTCCAAAAGTTCAAGGCATTTTAACTTGTCACCACATTTGTTCTTGCTGGAGGATCTTGCAGTGTAAACACACAATTTTAACATACAAAAACAAAAGAAAACAAAAACAGGAGAGTGTTTACATTGAAAAGCCAATTTCTTCAGACAACTGTGGTCATAAATACAAAAAATAAACAAGAAAAAGCAATCAGAGATTGCAGACCCTCGCCAGGATTTGTTTTGTGTGGTGTATTTTGTGCGACAAATAAATGGAAGGATGTACTAAATAGAAAGGTCGTTTGTAAATGAAAGGTCTAAATGGTCAATTGTAAATGTGCAAAGGTCAAAGGTCTGAAAAGTTGAAAAGATAAAATGTCTGAAGGTCTGAAAAGGTCTAAATGGGTCGAAAAAGTGTCCAAAGGGTCATAAAATGGGTCGAAAGGTCAAAGGGGTTGACAGGGTATTAAAAGGTCTGAAAAGTGTGAAGGTCTAAATGGTAGAAAGGAGTACAAGGGTCTTTGAGTTCTAAAGGTTCGAAGGGTTCCAAAGGGTCTTGAGGATCTTTGGTTTTTATAAGGTACTTGAGGGTCTTAAAAGGTCTTCAGGATATTAATAGTGTTAGTGTTGTTGAAGGGTCCTAGGGGTCTTAAATGGTCTTAGGTTAGAAAGGATACAAGGGTTGTAGGAGTCTTCAGGGTTTTTTTGGTCTTAAGAATTTTGGGGTCTTCATGGTCTTGTAAGGGATCTGAAAGGTTTTAAGCATATTAAACGGACTTGGTGTTCTTAAGGGTCCAGTGTAAATCATACACATACTCACGTTCTATGCGTAGAAATGAACAACAGACAAACACAAACAAGAATCCTGTCTGTTTGAATTCTGCAGAGCAAGATACTTGCGAATCCCAAAAACAAATTTGACCTGAAAATAATTAGTGGTTGAATTCAGTGACCTGACCTGAAAATATATCCTCTTCAACTTTCAAATCAATTGCATGAAAATTGAGAATTTTAGAAATTACATCAAAGTTGTTGACCTTTGGCCTATTTCACCTTTTCGCCCACGTTGACTTGAAATATACCTGGTGGTTAATTTGGTTACCTGATATGCAAATCCTCTTTAAATTTTAAGTCAATCGGATGAAAATCGACAATTTTATAAATTCGCATTTTGTTGACTTTTGGCCCATGTTGACCTTTTGGTCTATGCTGACCACAAAATTAAAAGGCTTATTGCTCATGACCAACTCTTCGATTTCATGAAGTTTCATGAAGATCCGTTTGAATTGTGACCTGTTGGCACAAGATCGACATACAAACAAATAAACAAGAAAGGATATCGTGCAGAGCACGATACCTGCGAAATCCAGGAAACAAACTTGACCTGAAAAAACAATTGGTGTTGAATTCAATGAACAAATATGTAACTCCTCTTCAAATTTCAAGTAATCGGATGAAAACTGATAATTTTAGAAATTTATCCAATGTTGATATTTTGGTCGATGGTGATCTTAAAATAGTTGGTGTTTAATTGAGTGACCTGATCCGCAAATCCTGTTCAAATATTCAAGTTCATCGGATGAAAATTGAGGATTTTAGAAATTTGATAAAGTTGTTGACCTTTTGAACTTTTGACCTCAAAAACAAAAGACTCCTTGCTTATGACGAACTATACCATGAGGTGAAGTTTTGTGGAGATCGTATTAAAATTGTGACCTGAAGACAATTGAAATACAAACAGACAGACAGAATAATGCACAAGCCAACCAATATACTCGAAAAACTCTGATTTTCACAAGTAACAGGTCAGGTCAGGTATGGGAGCATGCACCAGAGTAGTGTGTCACTGCGTCCATTTTCCGCAGGTACTCCAGGGCCACCATCTGGCCATCTCTCAGGTAGATGCCTGGCCCATCCCCATCTCCTTGAGATGCTGATCAACCTGCTGCAACTATGAGGCACATGGTCGGCCAATTGGCCTCCTCCACTAACGAGGCTCCCTCACTGAGAGAATCTGGTGAGCAGGATCAGCGTCAGGAAAACGAGACACATGTCCATACAGCTGCAACTGACGCTCACAGACTATGCAGGTAACAAATCTCACTTGAGTCACTCTCAGCAACCGTTCGTTGGACACAAAGCCCGACCAGCAATAGCTAAGAATTCTCTGAAGAGACCTGGTACCAAAGGAGTTAAGTCTCTGTCTCAGATCCCTGGTCAGAGTCCAAGTCTCACATCCATAGAGCAAGCTGGAAGCACCAAGGACCTGAAGACTCAGACTTTCGTCCTCCGCACAGGTACCGCAGCACCACACTACATGATGCAGTGAATCCATGACTCCACAGGCCCGACCCAAACGTCGATTGACCTCTGCCTCACAGCCAGCAGAGACATGAATATCACCGCCAAGGTAAGTAAATATCTCTGTGGTACAGACAAATCTCAAACAGGTACAGACAAGATAGCAACATCCAAGATGTCATTGAAAGCATGGATATTTGTTTTGACCCAGGAAACCCATAATCCCAGTGGCTCTGACTCCTCATTCAGCACCTCGAGGGACCCCAAATGGATCTCCAAAGTCTCCGCAAAGATGAATGCATTGCCTGCGAAATCAAGGTCGGAGATCTTGACATTACCAAATGATGCAGCGCAGCTTAATTCTCCGACATTCTCTCCGAATCTAGTCCATACAAGTGCTGTAGGGCCTGTACACACACCCTGAAGAAATCCAGTAACAACTAATAAGTCAGAGATGGTGTCACAGTGTCACCACATCTCACAGCACTTGCAGAACCAGAGTATAATTCAGACGTCAGATTGATGAGTTTTGGGCACCCAACGAAGACAAAAAAAGTCAGAGGGCATCCCGATTCACCGAATGGAACACTTTCTGAGAACAACAAGGCTGCAAGCAGCCCCGTCAAAACTCTTATCTGCATTTGGTGAGGATCCAAAGGACAATAATAGTCAATCGTTGACGTTTTTGGTGTAAAGCCTGACTGCTCTGGGCACTGGTGCTCAAGCAGATGGTGGCAAACCATATCAAGAAATATCTGAGCAAAGACCTTGCCCGGAACTGAGAGCAACGTCCCCCTCGGTAGTTATTACAGTCCAGGTGATCACCCTCCCTTTCCAGAGAGGGACAACAAGGCCCCTCTTCCAGTCAATTGGGATAATGCTGTGTACCAGGCAGAGCACAGAACTGCATGCAACAACACGAGTCAGCATTTCCACCAGCCTTGAGAAGTTCAGCATGGATGCCACAGATCCCTGGAGCTTTACCCCATTTCAACCGTTCACCACACCCTGTGTTTCCACAAACGAAGGTTGATCCCTGTTCATTATAGGGTCAGCAATTGGATAGCAACACCAATGACGTCTAACTCGACAGCTGGTGGATCAGCCTGGTACACGCGCTCAAAGTAACCGCCAGCGGGCCTTCACTTCGATTCCTCTGTCAAGGGTCTACCACCCTCTACTCCAACTGCAGTACACTGAGGGATGGGCTGAGAGGAATGGAATGCACAATTCACCTGTAAGCAGGTCGAGAATCGCTTGACCCAGGTGATGCTCTACCCCATCAAAGATTGCTCGCACAAAGACTCCTTGTCCACCCTCAGTGCACGTACAGTTTTACGCCTCAACTCCGAACAGCTCAGCTCTGCCATTCAGCCTGGCCCTGCGACTCTGGTCAATGGATCCAGTGTCCCTTGAGAGACAAAATTCTTCTTCGCCCATTGGTGAGTTCCAAGACATCCACCGGCAACATCAAGCACGATGGTCTTGAAGGCATCCACATTCTTCAGGCCTCCAAAGCACCCAGAACCCCCAAATCTCCACTCAGCCTGTTCGCAAACTCCTCAGCTACCCTCTCATCCTTGAGCTTGCCAACATCCAGCCTTGGCTGGGATGGTACCATTCTCCTGGATTTAAGGTGCAACTTCAGAGTTGCTAAAACAATCCTGTGGTCACTATTAAGGAACTGAGCACTCTGGTAGACCCTGCAGTTCTGTATCATCCTCCATTGACCATCAACGAGGACATGGTCAATACCCTTTGCCACACCACCAGCGTTGGAATACAAAGTCCAGCGAAGAGCCTCTGGGTGCTGAAACCATGAACCGCCACCCTAAGTCCATGACCTCTTGCAAAGTCAAGGAACTTAGTGCTATTCTGGTTCACATTACCAGACCCATGGGACCACACACGTCTCATAACCATCCCTATCAGTTCCCGTCGATGCACTGAAATCCCCAAGACTAGAAGTGTATCTCGCCTGGTACACTGATCAACCACAGACTCGAGTGTGGCATAGAATGCTCCTTCACGGTGAGATCACTCGCCTCAGTCGGAGCATAAACAGAGACCAGGGAAATGACACCCAAGGAGTGACGAATCCTTAATCTCATAATACACTCGTTGACCGGTGTTACCTCAATTATCATTGGAGTCAGCTTATTGGACACAGCTACAGCAACTCCTTGGGCATGGTAACCATCAGAGCGACTAGACCAATAGTAGGTATAACCACCACCATTATCTCGCCACAATCTGGTCTCCGAACCCCAGAGAGTGCTGCAATACTGATGTCCAAACGCTTGAGCTCAGATGATAACAGAGACAGGTGATCATCCTCTCTTTGAGATGGGACATTCCAGGCCCCACCTGAAGGGACCGCCTCAGGATAACCAATGAGACCACCGTCTGGTGGATGACACCTGAGCACCACTCCACCACACACAACCGCAATCTGACCCGGGTTGGTTACCCATGGTTTTCCTCCTATCATCCAAGATTGGGGTCCCGAAGGCTTTGCCCCAATCCTGCCATCCGGTGAGCTGCCTCTTTGAAGGGAAGCTGCACAGGAGGTACTCCTGCGTAGTGGTTTTTCCGATTTTTTAAATGCTTTTTGTATGTTTTGGCGAATGAAGGGTTTCACGGTGGCCGGAGTGCAAATCCTGCCACCAACCTCCTAATAAAAATAACCCAACTGCAGGAGGACGTCCACAGACACAGCTGGAGTGTCTAGGGTAAAAACAGCTGAACTTTGTCAGCTGACCTCACTTGGTGTTGGGTAGTAATGTGTTGATTCAATTTTGGCTATCTCAGACCTCAAAATGGATACAGCATTGTACAGGATAGCTTGCTCGAAAGTGACATGTTCATTGGCTCATCTGACAGATCACCTGTCAAGGTCCAGTGACTGAGATGAATTGAGCTCCTGCTTCAGACTACTGGCAGCCTGGATGGCATCACCCAATGTTATGGTGCTACTCAATACAAAAGTAGACCGGCCTTGTCCAGGTTGCACAATAAATGAAACTGCTGAACCATCTTGTTTTTCAGCCATGACAGCAGTCTGGTACTCTTGTGACGTTCACTATCGATGTCTGCTTGAAGTTGGGCTTTGTGTCGCTATACTAGCTTTGAAAGCAAGAGGGTTTCTCTGTTGAAGTGTTTTTTTTTTTCTTTAATTAACTTTTTTTGAAGCTGTTTTTTTTCAGAACCAGAGTCACTTGGTGTTCATTGGAATGTTGAAAATTGTGACTTGTTCGTGTATTTTTTGAAAACAACTGCCGCAGTTTAATATTTGTGCACATCTTGAAGACTATGAAATTCAGCTCGTAGATGGAGATACGTTCATCTTTTGTGGTTTCCACAGCAACTGAGACTGTATATATATCCTGTACTCATTCCTTTTGACAGTTTTACATTGTTCACGGATTCCTGACAAATAACACATTTTGAAAAGTTTGTTGATAGTCGTCGTCTCTTAAGTGTTAACTTCAACGGGCTTGGTTCCATTGTAACGTCATTGCTGAAATATAAAATGCACCGGATGTTCGCAACCCTGCCACCAGTTAGTAAAAGCTTCAATATCATTTAGCAAATCTGTCAGAATTTGATTGATGACATGGGCGAGGGGAAGACGCCACAAAACACACCGGGAGATAGACAGACTACAAATCGAGCAGTTTCCAGCTGAAAAGGGGGAGATGTACAGTAACATGTATTGGGACTGGTGGCCATCTTGGAATTTAAATGACAGTCATCACATGACCATGATTTATGGCCAATACAGATTCCTTAACCCCACTCATGTTGATGTAGACACCAAGATGATGTTTCTATGTCGTATTGAAGCTGAGATATGGCGGTATTGGTTTATCAGGACACAAACATGAGAAATCACAATTTGATGTTGACCTTATTTGACCCTTGCTTCACAAAAACTGCACCATTTCACAGCTCCACATCGTACCTCAGTTTGATGAGCTTTAAAATGATATATTACGTGGGTGTGTGTATGGGAAGGGGCATTTAAGTTGGTCTGGTAGGCGGTGCCTACCACTCGCCGATGTCATTCAATCTGAGAAATCCTAAACTCTCATTCTCTGAAAGGACCGATCTGCAAACCTCCCATATATTTTCTCAAACAACCATCTCAAAGAGGTTCAGTCACTGAAACTCCTGGGTATCGCTATCAGCTATGATCTGTCTTGGGCAAGCACAATTCAAAGTTGGCCTTCAAAGCCAGACGCTGACTGGGAATTCTCACCATGCAAAGTCCTTCCTTGGTCAGTCTGAACTTCTGACAACTCACAAAGCCTTAAATCTGCAGTTTGATGGAGTACTCCTCTTGTCCAGCACCCCTATCTCACATCTTGTTCAGCTCAACGCCATGGAAACCAAGGCTTTCAGAATCATTGGAATCTCTCACGAGAAGTTGAGTCTTTGGCCTATCACTGCCCATCGCCGACAGGTCAGTCGCTCTCTCTGTCTTCTTCTGCCTCATTTCTGGTGTTGCACCCTCTGCCCTCTCCATGCTCTGTTCCCCCCAAGTATCTGCAGGACGCACGCAGTCCAACAGCAACCCTTCCTAGTGAAACTGCTTAAATCCAGAACCACTGCTCACCTCTATTAATTTATTCCTCTCTTTTCCCACCTGTGGAACTGCCGACCATGCTCTTTTCAATCTCATTTTTCACTCTGGGTCTTCAAGACAACCGTTCACTCCCATCTCAGGTCATCCCCCATCCAAAGCAATGACCTTTCCTACACCTGTTAAACCACCTCCACCCTTCCCAACATTTTGCTTATGTATCCATTCTTGTCCATCTCTTGCGTTCTCCCCTACCCTCATCGTTACCTGCATCCCTTATCTGTCCGTCTCCGTCTACCTTTCCCCTCACCCTGCTATTGGCATTTGCCCTTTCTCCTACTTCTTTTATCATTAACTTACTCAAATGTAACCTAAGTCCTCTGAAGGAATTTCATGATGGTTTTAAATGGAATCCTTTTGTTGACATCGTGTGGAATGTTTAATATGCATGACCCACATTAAGGTCGGACAGACAGACGGTTTCATCTTCCTCTCTGAAGTATATACAGTAGTATGCTCTGAACTCAGCACCATCTTCAGGCCCCACACTCGGACAGATGGGTTCATCTGATTAGATTCCACAGGAGATCAATTCCTTGAAAAGACAACTCAGAGATGAACATGTTAACATCCGCACCACTTAATAATGATGGTCTCTCGTGCAAGTACGGAATGGGTTTAACTCCACCTGGCTTCGGCTGAGATTTGATGTGGATCCATCAAATTCAAGTCCATAACTCCTAGGTCGATGATTTTACTCATGTTTGTGCATTCAGCACAAGTTTTGTAAAAGATGATGGTATCCATGGGTGACTGTTGACGTGGTGGTCTAACACAACCAACGGTGTTCAATTGAATGTCTAAGCGAGATACGAATCCAAAAACAATGCCAGGTGGTCATTGCTCAGAGTGTTATTCTATCCTCATGAAACAGCCTGGACTGTCAGTATGACGCATTTAAGAATGCCTAACAGTGCACAAGATCAACTGATTAACGTCTCTGAGATTCGTGGGAGTTGCAAGTCTGAAGGTTGTGACGATGTACTCAATGTGTTGAGGTGAATGGTTTCACTTGCTTTTATTTTTGGACATTTTCCAGGTGGACTTGAGAAGTCTCTTGTAACCAGGTGTGCCGAATCATTTCAGGATTGGGGCCACCGAAAAAAACTTAATCGTGATTTACACATTTACACAATTGTGATTGTACACATAATTATACTGTTGCGGTTCTGCAAGCCGGCAGTCCTCCGAGGCAATGGCATCCAACGTAGAGCGATCCTGAGGCAGTTATCTCGTTAGTAATGTGTTTAGTTAGCCCTTTCCATATATGTTGTGGGTACATGGGACAAGATGCGTTGCGTAGGGTTTTTAGTTAGGTCTTCAATCCCTTATTCTTTTCTCTTTACCTCCTTTTATTTCACACATCAAACACGCAAGCATACTGTTGTGTAGCAAAGACAGCCCACAGGAAGGATCTTTTAGCTCAACCGTATTTAATGGCGTCTCCTCCTCCACACACTCGACAGCACGCTGACGTCACTCTCGGTTTCCGCCTCGTCAGTTCCGGCTCATCATGCATTCATTAATATTCATGGAACTCCAATGCCACATATTCCTTTTTTCGTGAAATAACAACTGGTAATGAATCCCCCCCCCCCCCCCCAAAAAAAAAAGTAAGCATGTAATGCAAGATAACATGTCACATGACAAAATCCTTGATCCATAAACTTGTGGAGCATTTGTTGGACAGGGCTCTGTGCCCGATAGTCCTCAGACTTGTCGTACTCCAGCAGAAAGTCCATTTAAGTTCTCAATTACAGGTGCTGGATTAATTGCATTCCACACTTTCCCATCAGAAGTCTGAAGGTAGCAGGACCTCTCTGTTCACTGATGTTGAGGGGTTGGGTTATACTTGTTTTGTCCTTCTGGTGAAGTCCAGGTTTCTGAACTCGCACGAAAGAACCACATTGGAAGGTGGAAGGTTTCGCTCCCCGAAGCTTGTCTGTGCATCGTTTAGACTTCTCTTGTTTTCTGTTGAACACAGCGTCTCACATCCTCGAGTCTTGCAGCAGGTACGCGATTTGACGATCCCCAATGTGCAACTTGGTGTGCAATGTACGTCCGTGTAGAAGTTCAGCAGGGGTCTGATGTTTGTTGCATGTCTTGTAGCTTGGTATGTTTGCAAGAAGTTGGGTACGAATGATTTCCAGGGCTTCCTTCAAGATTTGCCAGCATGTAAACACTCCTTAAACATCCATTGAAGTGTTCTATCTCCACGTTAGCTTGTGGTAATAGATAGAACTACACAGGTTTGATGTTTCTTCCTGCAGGAATGTTTCAAATTCAGTAGACACAAACTGAGATCCATTGTCAGAGATAAGTTCCCGTGGATTTATTTCACCACTGAATACTGTAGTCAGGAACTTGATAACTGCAACAGATGTAACTTGGACGTAAAGGCTACACCTGGCATTTGCTGAAGTAATCGATTAAAGTAATGACAGAGCGACAGTCCATTTGGTCAATTATCAAGCGGTCCCACTATATCGATGGCAAGCTTTTCCCAAGGGCATTAGGAAGCGGAACTGCTTGCAAAGGTGGAACCCGAGTGACAGCTGTTTTATCATGCATTTGGCAAGTAATGCACGACTTGATGGCAACTTCCACGTGGGAGTCCATCCCTGGCCACCAGTAGAGGTCCACGCGCCTTTGTTTAGTCCTTACAATACCTTGATGCGTATCATGGGCAAGCTGGATTAACTTGGTTTGAAGTTCTGTCGGCACGATCACACGGTGAGTGCCCCAAATGAAGTAATCCTCCTGCGAGCCAGTTCATTCCGAATGTGAAAGTAGGGAAGTACATTTGGGTCAATGCCATTCGCATTGCAAGGCTATCCTCTAGAGACATATCCTCGCACCTTCTGTAGAATAGGGCATCTATAGCAGGTTTCCTTGAATTGTTCCACAGGTACAGCAGCGCAGTCGCCGGACACTAAAGCCACCATTCTACATCCGGTTTATGTAAGACTCTGCATGGGGAGTGGTAACCGCGATAAACAGTCTGCAGTCACATTTTAATGGTCAGGTTTGTGCACAATTTTGTAGTTAAACGACAGTAAGCGTGCAGACCAACGGTGCAATTCTCATTCCAGCTCGATCAAGACCTTTCGAAGACAGTAGTGTGGTCAGTGGACTGTGGTCTGTACGCAGGATAAATTTCCGACCCCACAGGTAAGTACGCCATTTCTCAGTTCCGCCAGACGCTGACGAGTGCTTCCTCTCTACTGTAGAGTACTTACGTTCGGCATTGTGTCAGCGTTCGTGAGGAAAATGCTCTGTTGTTTCCTCTGTGGAGTCCTCATGAAGTTGAGTGAGCACTGCTCCATGTCAATAATCAGATGCGTCTGTGGTCACAATGGTGGTCAGAGTAGGGTCAAACAAAGCAAGTGCAGGGCTGTTAGCAATAAAAAAATTTACCCTTTCAAATTGAGTGTGTGCAGCCTCGGTCCAGGAGAAGTCAGCTCCTTGCGCAGTGAGGCACGAAGTGGCTCCACGACCGTCGCATAATTTGGAATGAATTTGGAGTACCAGAGAAGTCAAACCAGAAAAGAATGCAGAGCAGATGGAAACAGAAAAGAACACAGAGCAGTATGGAAGTATGGAAAATGATGAACCTGCATCCTTTGTGGGTGGTGCTCATGTTACTGCCACCACATGTTCGGTGTGTGGGCTCATACCCTATTCTGAGATCACGTGACCCAGAAAAGAAAGTTCAGCTTTCCTGAAATGACATTTGGTCATGTTTCATTTGTCATTTTTCATTTGTCATTTGTCATCTGAATGCCAATGTTAAAGATGGCGCTGTGTCGCGTGGCAGGCTCAGAGGGAACTGAAGCCATTTTCGGCTTTTGGAGCCTAGCTGGGCATGGCGAGTGTGCGGGGTGATGGCTATGTGCCGATGGGGGAGCTT
>CM068967.1:81041812-81065904 GCA_035128595.1 Eptatretus atami
TTTAACATTTTCACGCTCACGCCGGGGGTATCGCTATAGCTCTTTGTTCTTCGAACAGGCGAGCTAAAAATGAATTATCAATGGCCAATACGCTTGTGCATATGTGTATACGTATTGTCAAGTACCTGAAAAGTAGCCAAGCTGGACATCATGAACATACACACTTCATCGCAACGCAAAGTTGAAACAAAGTTAGGCCTAAGTCACATTTGCTCTACGGCGAGGATACGGCGGCCGTACGCCCTCTGAATTGACAGAAACGTGCGGTGGCCGCAGAGTTTCTGAGGTGGCCTCAGGGTGGCCCTACGCCGTTTGGCTATCTTTTACAGGTCGTAAGGTCGCCGTGGAATTATAAAGCGGAGTTATAACTTTTTTCATTTCTACGTTCGCCGTAGCAATTCGACAAGCCGAAACAAAAAAACTGGTAAAAAAAAAAAAAAAATGAACCCATTCGTTACCGTCGTCTGGCCGCACGTTCGCCTTAGGCCTGCGGTCCCCCTGCGGTCCCCCTGCGGTCGCCTTGCGGGCACCTTGCGTCGCCTTGGGCACTGCGTCTGCCTTGAAAATTCTATGCCGCCCGCAGGAACGCCCTAAGGTCACCGTGCGACATCAAATCAAAGACCGTACGGCACCCCCACGTTTTCGGTCTCCACAATTTATAAAACGCCGTGCGGCTCCCCGAAAAAATAATAACATATGTGACTGCTCATTGTGTGACCGTGGAAATACTGCGGCCGCCGTATAATTTCTAGTGGCCGTAGATTTTGGAGACCCCACGGCCGCCGTGGCAAATGTGACCTAGGCCTAAGCACTTACATCCAGACGCTGTTTATTAGCACAGGCAGAATAACCTCATCAAAACACCACAAAACAGAGTTCCAAAAGTTCAAGGCATTTTAACTTGTCACCACATTTGTTCTTGCTGGAGGATCTTGCAGTGTAAACACACAATTTTAACATACAAAACAAAAGAAAACAAAAACAGGAGAGTGTTTACATTGAAAAGCCAATGTCTTCAGACAACTGTGGTCATAAATACAAAAAATAAACAAGAAAAAGCAATCAGAGATTGCAGACCCTCGCCAGGATTTGTTTTGTGTGGTGTATTTTGTGCGACAAATAAATGGAAGGATGTACTAAATGAAAGGTCGTTTGTAAATGAAAGGTCTAAATGGTCAAGTTGTAAATGTGCAAAGGTCAAAGGTCTGAAAAGTTGAAAAGATAAAATTGTCTGAAGGTCTGAAAAGGTCTAAATGGGTCGAAAAAGTGTCCAAAGGGTCATAAAATGGGTCGAAAGGTCAAAGGGGTTGACAGGGTATTAAAAGGTCTGAAAAGTGTGAAGGTCTAAATGGTAGAAAGGAGTACAAGGGTCTTTGGAGTTCTAAAGGTTCGAAGGGTTCCAAAGGGTCTTGAGGATCTTTGGGTTATAAAGGTACTTGAGGGTCTTAAAAGGTCTTCAGGATATTAATAGTGTTAGTGTTGTTGAAGGGTCCTAGGGGTCTTAAATGGTCTTAGGGTTAGAAAGGATACAAGGGGTTGTAGGAGTCTTCAGGGTTTTTTTTAGGTCTTAAGAATTTTGGGGTCTTCATGGTCTTGTAAGGGATCTGAAAGGTTTTAAGCATATTAAACGGACTTGGTGTTCTTAAGGGTCCAGTGTAAATCATACACATACTCACGTTCTATGCGTAGAAATGAACAACAGACAAACACAAACAAGAATCCTGTCTGTTTGAATTCTGCAGAGCAAGATACTTGCGATATCCCAAAAACAAATTTGACCTGAAAATAATTAGTGGTTGAATTCAGTGACCTGACCTGAAAATATATCCTCTTCAACTTTCAAATCAATTGCATGAAAATTGAGAATTTTAGAAATTACATCAAAGTTGTTGACCTTTGGCCTATTTCACCTTTTCGCCCACGTTGACTTGAAATATACCTGGTGGTTCAATTTGGTTACCTGATATGCAAATCCTCTTTAAATTTTAAGTCAATCGGATGAAAATCGACAATTTTATAAATTCGCATTTTGTTGACTTCTTGGCCCATGTTGACCTTTTGGTCTATGCTGACCACAAAATTAAAAGGCTTATTGCTCATGACCAACTCTTCGATTTCATGAAGTTTCATGAAGATCCGTTTGAAATTGTGACCTGTTGGCACAAGATCGACATACAAACAAATAAACAAGAAAGGATATCGTGCAGAGCACGATACCTGCGAAATCCAGGAAACAAACTTGACCTGAAAAAACAATTGGTGGTTGAATTCAATGAACAAATATGTAACTCCTCTTCAAATTTCAAGTTAATCGGATGAAAACTGATAATTTTAGAAATTTATCCAATGTTGATATTTTGGTCGATGGTGATCTTAAAATAGTTGGTGGTTTAATTGAGTGACCTGATCCGCAAATCCTGTTCAAATATCAAGTTCATCGGATGAAAATTGAGGATTTTAGAAATTTGATAAAGTTGTTGACCTTTTGAACTTTTGACCTCAAAAACAAAAGACTCCTTGCTTATGACGAACTATACCATGAGGTGAAGTTTTGTGGAGATCGTATTAAAATTGTGACCTGAAGACAATTGAAATACAAACAGACAGACAGAATAATGCACAAGCCAACCAATATACTCGAAAAACTCTGATTTTCACAAGTAACAGGTCAGGTCAGGTATGGGAGCATGCACCAGAGTAGTGTGTCACTGCGTCCATTTTCCGCAGGTACTCCAGGGGCCACCATCTGGCCATCTCTCAGGTAGATGCCTGGCCCATCCCCATCTCCTTGAGATGCTGATCAACCTGCTGCAACTATGAGGCACATGGTCGGCCAATTGGCCTCCTCCACTAACGAGGCTCCCTCACTGAGAGAATCTGGTGAGCAGGATCAGCGTCAGGAAAACGAGACACATGTCCATACAGCTGCAACTGACGCTCACAGACTATGCAGGTAACAAATCTCACTTGAGTCACTCTCAGCAACCGTTCGTTGGACACAAAGCCCGACCAGCAATAGCTAAGAATTCTCTGAAGAGACCTGGTACCAAAGGAGTTAAGTCTCTGTCTCAGATCCCTGGTCAGAGTCCAAGTCTCACATCCATAGAGCAAGACTGGAAGCACCAAGGACCTGAAGACTCAGACTTTCGTCCTCCCGCACAGGTACCGGCAGCACCACACTACATGATGCAGTGAATCCATGACTCCACAGGCCCGACCCAAACGTCGATTGACCTCTGCCTCACAGCCAGCAGAGACATGAATATCACCGCCAAGGTAAGTAAATATCTCTGTGGTACAGACAAATCTCAAACAGGTACAGACAAGATAGCAACATCCAAGATGTCATTGAAAGCATGGATATTTGTTTTGACCCAGGAAACCCATAATCCCAGTGGCTCTGACTCCTCATTCAGCACCTCGAGGGACCCCAAATGGATCTCCAAAGTCTCCGCAAAGATGAATGCATTGCCTGCGAAATCAAGGTCGGAGATCTTGACATTACCAAATGATGCAGCGCAGCTTAATCTCTCCGACATTCTCTCCGAATCTAGTCCATACAAGTGCTGTAGGGCCTGTACACACCCCTGAAGAAATCCAGTAACAACTAATAAGTCAGAGATGGTGTCACAGTGTCACCACATCTCACAGCACTTGCAGAACCAGAGTATAATTCAGACGTCAGATTGATGAGTTTTGGTGGCACCCAACGAAGACAAAAAAAAGTCCAGAGGGCATCCCGATTCACCGAATGGAACACTTTACTGAGAACAACATAGGCTGCAAGCAGCCCCAGTCAAAACTCTTATCTGCATTTGGTGAGGATCCAAAGGACAATAATAGTCAATCGTTGACGTTTTTGGTGTAAAGCCTGACTGCTCTGGGCACTGGTGCTCAAGCAGATGGTGGCAAACCATATCAAGAAATATCTGAGCAAAGACCTTGCCCGGAACTGAGAGCAACGTCCCCCCTCGGTAGTTATTACAGTCCAGGTGATCACCCTCCCCTTTCCAGAGAGGGACAACAAGGCCCCTCTTCCAGTCAATTGGGATAATGCTGTGTACCAGGCAGAGCACAGAACTGCATGCAACAACACGAGTCCAGCATTTCCACCAGCCTTGAGAAGTTCAGCATGGATGCCACAGATCCCTGGAGCTTTACCCCATTTCAACCGGTTCACCACACCCTGTGTTTCCACAAACGAAGGTTGATCCCTGTTCATTATAGGGTCAGCAATTGGGATAGCAACACCAATGACGTCTAACTCGACAGCTGGTGGATCAGCCTGGTACAGCCGCTTCAAAGTAACCGCCCAGCGGGCCTTCACTTCCGATTACTCTGTCAAGGGTCTACCACCCTCTACTCCAACTGCAGTACACTGAGGGATGGGCTGAGAGGAATGGAATGCACAAATTCACCTGTAAGCAGGTCGAGAATCGCTTGACCACAGGTGATGCTCTACCCCATCCAAGATTCTCGCACAAAGACTCCTTGTCCACCCTCAGTGCACGTACAGTTTTACGCCTCAACTCCGAACAGCTCAGCTCTGCCATTCAGCCTGGCCCTGCGACTCTGGTCAATGGATCCAGTGTCCCTTGAGAGACAAAATTCTTCTTCGCCCATTGGTGAGTTCCAAGACATCCACCGGCAACATCAAGCACGATGGTCTTGAAGGCAATCCACAATTCTTCAGGCCTCCCAAAGCACCCAGAACCCCCAAATCTCCACTCAGCCTGTTCGCAAACTCCTCAGCTACCCTCTCATCCTTGAGCTTGCCAACATCCAGCCTTGGCTGGATGGTTACCATTCTCCTGGATTTAAGGTGCAACTTCAGAGTTGCTAAAACAATCCTGTGGTCACTATTAAGGAACTGAGCACTCTGGTAGACCCTGCAGTTCTGTATCATCCTCCATTGACCATCAACGAGGACATGGTCAATACCCTTTGCCACACCACCAGCGTTGGAATACAAAGTCCAGCGAAGAGCCTCTGGGTGCTGAAACCATGAACCGGCCACCCTAAGTCCATGACCTCTTGCAAAGTCAAGGAACTTAGTGCTGATTTCTGGTTCACATTACCAGACCCATGGGGACCAACACACGTCTCATAACCATCCCTATCAGTTCCCGTCGATGCACTGAAATCCCCAAGACTAGAAGTGTATATCGCCTGGTACACTGATCAACCACAGACTCGAGTGTGGCATAGAATGCTCCTTCACGGTGAGATCACTCGCCTCAGTCGAGCGCATAAACAGAGACCAGGGAAATGACACCCAAGGAGTGACGAATCCTTAATCTCATAATACACTCGTTGACCGGTGTTACCTCAATTATCATTGGAGTCAGCTTATTGGACACAGCTACAGCAACTCCTTGGGCATGGTAACCATCAGAGCGACTAGACCAATAGTAGGTATAACCACCCACCATTATCTCGCCACAATCTGGTCTCCGAACCCCAGAGAGTGCTGCAATACTGATGTCCAAACGCTTGAGCTCAGATGATAACAGAGACAGGTGATCATCCTCTCTTTGAGATGGGACATTCCAGGCACCCACCTGAAGGGACCGCCTCAGGATAACCCAATGAGACCACCGTCTGGTGGATGACACCTGAGCACCACTCCACCACACACAACCGCAATCTGACCCGGGTTGGTTACCCCATGGTTTTCCTCCTATCATCCAAGATTGGGGGTCCCGAAGGCTTTGCCCCAATCCTGCCATCCGGTGAGCTGCCCTTTGAAGGGAAGCTGCACAGGAGGTACTCCTGCGTAGTGGGTTTTCCGATTTTTTAAAATGCTTTTTGTATGTTTTGCGGAATGAAGGGTTTCACGGTGGCCGGAGTGCAAATCCTGCCACCAACCTCCTAATAAAAATAACCCAACTGCAGGAGGACGTCCACAGACACAGCTGGAGTGTCTAGGGTAAAAAATCAGCTGAACTTTGTCAGCTGACCTCACTTGGTGTTGGGTAGTAATGTGTTGATTCAATTTTGGCTATCTCAGACCTCAAAATGGATACAGCATTGTACAGGATAGCTTGCTCGAAAGTGACATGTTCATTGGGCTCATCTGACAGATCACCTGTCAAGGTCCAGTGACTGAGATGAATTGAGCTCCTGCTTCAGACTACTGGCAGCCTGGATGGCATCACCCAATGTTATGGTGCTACTCAATACAAAAGTAGACCGGCCTTGTCCAGGTTGCACAATAAATGAAACTGCTGAACCATCTTGTTTTTCCAGCCATGACAGCAGTCTGGTACTCTTGTGACGTTCACTATCGATGTCTGCTTGAAGTTGGGCTTTGTGTCGCTATACTAGCTTTGAAAGCAAGAGGGCTTTCTTGTTGAAGTGTTTTTTTTTTTCTTTAATTAACTTTTTTTGAAGCTGTTTTTTTTCAGAACCAGAGTCACTTGGTGTTCATTGGAATGTTGAAAATTTGACTTGTTCGTGTATTTTTTGAAAACAACTGCCGCAGTTTAATATTTGTGGCACATCTTGAAGACTATGAAATTCAGCTCGTAGATGGAGATACGGTTCATCTTTTGTGGTTTCCACAGCAACTGAGACTGATATTATATCCTGTACTCATTCCTTTTGACAGTTTTACATTGTTCACGGATTCCTGACAAATAACACATTTTGAAAAGTTTGTTGATAGTCGTCGTCTCTTAAGTGTTAACTTCAACGGGCTTGGTTCCATTGTAACGTCATTGCTGAAATATAAAATGCACCGGATGTTCGCAACCCTGCCACCAGTTAGTAAAAGCTTCAATATCATTAGCAAATCTGTCAGAATTTGATTGATGACATGGGCGAGGGGAAGACGCCACAAAACACACCGGGAGATAGACAGACTACAAATCGAGCAGTTTCCAGCTGAAAAGGGGGAGATGTACAGTAACATGTATTGGGACTGGTGGCCATCTTGGAATTTAAATGACAGTCATCACATGACCATGATTATGGCCAATACAGATTCCTTAACCCCCACTCATGTTGATGTAGACACCAAGATGATGTTTCTATGTCGTATTGAAGCTGAGATATGGCGGGTATTGGTTTATCAGGACACAAACATGAGAAATCACAATTTGATGTTGACCTTATTTGACCCTTGCTTCACAAAAACTGCACCATTTCACAGCTCCACATCGTACCTCAGTTTGATGAGCTTTAAAATGATATATTACGTGGGTGTGTGTATGGGAAGGGGCATTTAAGTTGGTCTGGTAGGCGGTGCCTACCACTCGCCGATGTCATTCAATCCTGAGAAATCCTAAACTCTCATTCTCTGAAAGGACCGATCTGCAAACCCTCCCATATATTTTCTCAACAACCATCTCAAAGAGGTTCAGTCACTGAAACTCCTGGGTATCGCTATCAGCTATGATCTGTCTTGGGCAAGCCACAATTCAAAGTTGGCCTTCAAAGCCAGACGCTGACTGGGAATTCTCCACCATGCAAAGTCCTTCCTTGGTCAGTCTGAACTTCTGACAACTCACAAAGCCTTAAATCTGCAGTTTGATGGAGTACTCCTCTTGTCCAGCACCCCTATCTCACATCTTGTTCAGCTCAACGCCATGGAAACCAAGGCTTTCAAGATCATTGGAATCTCTCACGATGAAGTTGAGTCTTTGGGCCTATCACTGCCCCATCGCCGACAGGTCAGTCGTCTCTCTGTCTTCTTCTGCCTCATTTCTGGTGTTGCACCCTCTGCCCTCTCCATGCTCTGTTCCCCCCCAAGTATCTGCAGGACGCACGCAGTCCAACAGCAACCCCTTCCTAGTGAAACTGCTTAAATCCAGAACCACTGCTCACCTCTATTAATTTATTCCTCTCTTTTCCCACCTGTGGAACTGCCGACCATGCTCTTTTCAATCTCATTTTTCACTCTGGGTCTTCAAGACAACCGTTCACTCCCATCTCAGGTCATCCCCCATCCAAAGCAATGACCTTTCCTACACCTGTTAAACCACCTCCACCCTTCCCAACATTTTGCTTATGTATCCATTCTTGTCCATCTCTTGCGTTCTCCCCTACCCCTCATCGTTACCTGCATCCCTTATCTGTCCGTCTCCGTCTACCTTTTCCCCTCACCCTGCTATTGGCATTTGCCCTTTCTCCTACTTCCTTTTATCATTAACTTACTCAAATGTAACCTAAGTCCTCTGAAGGAAATTTCATGATGGTTTAAATGGAATCCTTTTGTTGACATCGTGTGGAATGTTTAATATGCATGACCCACATTAAGGTCGGACAGACAGACGGTTTCATCTTCCTCTCTGAAGTATATACAGTAGTATGCTCTGAACTCAGCACCATCTTCAGGCCCCACACTCGGACAGATGGGTTCATCTGATTAGATTCCACAGGAGATCAATTCCTTGAAAAGACAACTCAGAGATGAACATGTTAACATCCCAGCACCACTTAATAATGATGGTCTCTCGTGCAAGTACGGAATGGGTTTAACTCCACCTGGCTTCGGCTGAGATTTGATGTGATCCATCAAATTCAAGTCCATAACTCCTAGGTCGATGATTTTACTCATGTTTGTTGCATTCAGCACAAGTTTGTAAAAGATGATGGTATCCATGGGTGACTGTTGACGTGGTGGTCTAACACAACCCAACGGTGTTCAATTGATGTCTAAGCGAGATACGAATCCATAAACAATGCCAGGTGGTCATTGCTCAGAGTGTTATTCTATCCTCATGAAACAGCCTGGACTGTCAGTATGACGCATTTAAGAATGCCTAACAGTGCACAAGATCACTGATTAACGTCTCTGAGATTCGTGGGAGTTGCAAGTCTGAAGGTTGTGACGATGTACTCAATGTGTTGAGGTGAATGGTTTCACTTGTCTTTTATTTTTGGACATTTTCCAGGTGGACTTGAGAAGTCTCTTGTAACCAGGTGTGCCGGAATCATTTCAGGATTGGGGCACACGAAAAAAACTTAATCGTGATTTACACATTTACACAATTGTGATTGTACACATAATTATACTGTTGCGGTTCTGCAAGCCGGCAGTCCTCCGAGGCAATGGCATCCAACGTAGAGCGATCCTGAGGCAGTTATCTCGTTAGTATGTGTTTAGTTAGCCCTTTCCATATATGTTGTGGGTACATGGGACAAGATGCGTTGCGTAGGGTTTTTAGTTAGGTCTTCAATCCCTTATTCTTTTCTCTTTACCTCCTTTTATTTCACACATCAAACACGCAAGCATACTGTTGTGTAGCAAAGACAGCCCACAGGAAGGATCTTTAGCTCAACCGTATTTAATGGCGTCTCCTCCTCCACACACTCGACAGCACGCTGACGTCACTCTCGGTTCCGCCTCGTCAGTTCCGGCTCATCATGCATTCATTAATATTCATGGAACTCCCAATGCCACATATTTCCTTTTTTCGTGAAAATAACAAACTGGTAATGAATCCCCCCCCCCCCCAAAAAAAAGTAAGCATGTAATGCAAGATAACATGTCACATGACAAAATCCTTGATCCATAAACTTGTGGAGGCATTTGTTGGACAGGGCTCTGTGCCCGATAGTCCTCAGAACCTGTCGTACTCCCAGCAGAAAGTCCATTTAAGTTCTCAATTACAGGTGCTGGATTAATTGCATTCCACACTTTCCCATCAGAAAGTCTGAAGGTAGCAGGACCTCTCTGTTCACTGATGTTGAGGGGTTGGGTATACTTGTTTTGTCCTTTCTGGTGAAGTCCAGGTTTCTGAACTCGCACGAAAGAACCACATTGGAAGGTGGAAGGTTTCGCTCCCCGAAGCTTGTCTGTGCATCGTTTAGACTTCTCTTGTTTCTGTTGAACACAGCGTCTCACATCCTCGAGTCTTGCAGCAGGTACGCCGATTTGACGATCCCCAATGTGCAACTTGGTGTGCAATGTACGTCCGTGTAGAAGTTCAGCAGGGGTCTGATGTGTTGTTGCATGTCTTGTAGCTTGGTATGTTTGCAAGAAGTTGGGTACGAATGATTTCCAGGGCTTCCCTTCAAGATTTGCAGCATGTAAACACTCCTTAAACACTCCATTGAAGTGTTCTATCTCCACGTTAGCTTGTGGGTAATAGATAGAACTACGACAGGGTTTGATGTTTCTTTCCTGCAGGAATGTTTCAAATTCAGTAGACACAAACTGAGATCCATTGTCAGAGATAAGTTCCCGTGGATTTATTTCACCACTGAATACTGTAGTCAGGAACTTGATAACTGCAACAGATGTAACTTGGGACGTAAAGGCTACACCTGGCCATTTGCTGAAGTAATCGATTAAAGTAATGACAGAGCGACAGTCCATTTGGTCATTATCAAGCGGTCCCACTATATCGATGGCAAGCTTTTCCCAAGCAGCATTAGGAAGCGGAACTGCTTGCAAAGGTGGAACCCGAGTGACAGCTGTTTTATCATGCATTTGGCAAGTAATGCACGACTTGATGGCAACTTCCACGTGGGAGTCCATCCCTGGCCACCAGTAGAGGTCACGCCGCCTTTGTTTAGTCCTTACAATACCTTGATGCGTATCATGGGCAAGCTGGATTAACTTGGTTTGAAGTTCTGTCGGCACGATCACACGGTGAGTGCCCCAAATGAAGTAATCCTCCTGCGCAGCCAGTTCATTCCGAATGTGAAAGTAGGGAAGTACATTTGGGTCAATGCCATTCGCATTGCAAGGCTATCCTCTAGAGACATATCCTCGCACCTTCTGTAGAATAGGGCATCTATAGCAGGTTTCCTTGAATTGTTCCACAGGTACAGCAGCGCAGTCGCCGGACACTAAAGCCACCATTTCTACATCCGGTTTATGGTAAGACTCTGTCATGGGGAGTGGTAACCGCGATAAACAGTCTGCAGTCACATTTTAATGGTCAGGTTTGTGCACAATTTTGTAGTTAAACGACAGTAAGCGTGCAGACCAACGTGCAATTCTCATTCCAGCTCGATCAAGACCTTTCGAAGACAGTAGTGTGGTCAGTGGACTGTGGTCTGTACGCAGGATAAATTTCCGACCCCAAGGTAAGTACGCCATTTCTCAGTTCCCCAGACGCTGACGAGTGCTTCCTTCTCTACTGTAGAGTACTTACGTTCGCATTGTGTCAGCGTTCGTGAGGAAAATGCTACTGTTTCCTCTGTGGAGTCCTCATGAAGTTGAGTGAGCACTGCTCCATGTCCATAATCAGATGCGTCTGTGGTCACAATGGTGGTCAGAGTAGGGTCAAACAAAGCAAGTGCAGGGCTGTTAGCAATAAAAAAATTTACCCTTTCAAATTGAGTGTGTGCAGCCTCGGTCCAGGAGAAGTCAGCATCCTTGCGCAGTGAGGCACGAAGTGGCTCCACGACCGTCGCATAATTTGGAATGAATTTGGAGTACCAAGAAGTCAAACCCAGAAAAGAATGCAGAGCAGTATGGAAACAGAAAAGAACACAGAGCAGTATGGAAGTATGGAAATGACTGAACCTGCATCCTTTGTGGGTGGTGCTCATGTTACTGCCACCACATGTTCGGTGTGTGGGCTCATACCCTATTCTGAGATCACGTGACCCAGAAAAGAAAGTTCAGCTTTCCTGAAATGACATTTGTCATGTTTCATTTGTCATTTGTCATTTGTCATTTGTCATCTGAAATGACAATGTTAAAGATGGCGCTGTGTCGCGTGGCCAGGCTCAGAGGGAACTGAAGCCATTTTCGGCTTTGGAGCCTAGCTGGGCATGGCGAGTGTGCGGGGTGATGGCTATGTGCCGATGGGGGAGCTCAGAAACGCCTTCAGGGTCTTTTGATTCACTTTCTGGCCCTTCCTCTACTGCAGGCTCTATAAAAGAGAGCAAATCAGGCTCAATCTGTCTCCTTCATCCAGGCTCTCTTTCGTCCAGTCTCCAAGCCGAATCTCTCCGAATCTGAGGGGCCAGCACAACTGAGCGAGGGGAGCGTGGCAGATTGGGCGATAGCCAAGAGGTGCCGGGATCATTGCTGGGTCATCCTCAGGTCATTAGCGCTCAGCTTCACCTCCGCAGCTAATATTCATTACCACTTCAGAGTTTCTCACACATCCTCGTCAAGCTTTCTCTCACACATCTTTTCTCAATCTGTGCCTCATCCACTAAAAGGGCATTGCCAATTGCACCTTTCACACCTTCCTCTTGCATCACGCTGCGCCACATTTTTGCACCTCCCACTCATGCACTGTAGACCCCCCCCCCCCCCCCCCCCCCAGTTTTCTCCTCGTCCCCATTCATAAACGATTGTCGAAGTTAATATCAGATTAACTCTGCACTGTCTCATTTGTAAATAACTGGATTTTCTTTTGCTGCACCCACAGATTCCTTGCTTTCCCCTGCTGAACATTCTGTGAATAAACCCATTACTGTGCCACATATTTTCCCTCGCCTTGCTGTAATAAATTGCTGGTTATAAATGTACCCAGTTCGTTTCGTCATTTCCTCCACTGGTCCAGCATGGTCTGCCCACTAGTTTAACCAGGAAGTTCTACCCCAACAATCTGTTTTATTAGCTGGTGCGTACTTGTCATCTCCGCTCGGCTGCCCTGATACGATAAGTTTAACGTAAGTCCGCATCGAGGGTACGCGACCCTAATTGACCGGCCGTCAACAGGTAAGGTATCATGTGAAGCAGTGCAACCCTGCCCGGATTGGCCGTGCCAATCGGCGTTCATGGTTGCCTAGCAACCTGCCGGTGGGCAGAGTTATCTGTGCCCGGCAGCGTCAGAACCTGTCGTTTGAGAGGGACCCGGGTGCTTCCCCTGGTGGCAAGCCTCGAACCCAGAGTCTGCAACATATATTACACATATTATATGCACTCATATTGATTAATATGTGATCAAACACATATTATATGTGTCACACACCCACACACTTCTTACATCATGACCTCCGCCACCGAAGGTGAAGGAAGTGATGTTTTCATCCCTTTCTGTCTGTTTGTTACTTGTAAAATCGAAGATTTTTCAAGTGTACTGGTTAGTCGATTTTGTTATTCTGTCTGTTTGTCTGTCTGTCTGTCACCTACAGGTCACAATTTTAAACTGATCTTCACGAAACTTCACCGCATGCTAGAGTTTGTCATAAGGAAGCAGCCTATTGCTTTTGAGGTCAAAAGGTCAACATAGGCCAAAGGTCAACAACTTGGGTGATATTTCTAAAATCCTCAATTTTCATCCGATTGACTTGAAATTTGAAGAGGATTTATATTTGGTCACTGATTTCAACTTGCCAATTATTTTTGAGGTCCACATTTGTTTGATGGATTTTGCAAGTATCGTGCTATGCGCGATGTCTTCTTCTTGTTTGTTTGTTTGTGTGCAGGATATCTCAAAAAGCTGTGGACGGATCCGGATGAAATTTGGTGGGCAGGTTGTGTGTGTGTGTGACAAGGACAAACTGATTCGATTTTGTTGAATATCCAGATCCATATCCGACTACTAGAATTTTTAAAGTGATTCTTCACCATTAAGAGATTGGGCCAAATATGGTTTATAGCACGATATCTCAAAAGTTGTGGACAGATTCGGACGAATCGTGGTGGACACGTTGGGTGTTTGACATGGAAGAATTGATTCAATTCTGGTGAACATCCGGATGTGATCATTTTTTAAAGTGATTCCTCACCATTGAGAGATCAGGCTAAACTAATATATAGCACGATATCTCAAAAAGTCATGAAACTTGGTGTGGACAGGTTGGGTATGTGACCCCGACGAATTGCTTTGATTTTGGTGAAGAACCAAATCCGGATCTGGGGAGTGAGTGAGTATTTCTTGTCTGCTCACACGGGTGAGCTCAAAGTCCTCCTTCATGAGTCTTTCACAACCTCTCAGGTAGCCATTTATACTCCTGCATATAAGGAAATGTCGATAAAATGCCGTGCCAAAGGATATTAGTAAGAATGTAATAACCGCAACTTCAGCACAAATTTAGTGTTCTGCATGAGCGGAAAGAGAAGTCAAAACAAGTAAGAAATAAAATGGTGATTGAAGCTATCGTTTCGGGCCTGACCCTTCATCGGAGCCTTTTTTTCCTCCAACAAACGGAAAGGCCCGAAACAGCTTCACTTTCATTCACAGCGGATCAATCACCATTCATGTATTTCAGGTTTTTATTTCTTAGTTGAAAGGACGTGAGAGCCTTGCTGAGTTCAAACCCATGATGTTTCAATCACCGGTGAAGTGTTCATTCCACAAGACTGTGGTCCACCTCACCGTGGGGGGTAGAGGGCGGGATGGTGGAGGGAGGGTGTACCCACTCACACACCTGCCTTGGCTGACTTGCTGGACCAACGACACGAACCTGCTGCCACCACCCTGTGTGCACGTCTCTTTCCCTATTGCTCTAATTTTCTCCCTCCACACTCGACTCTTCTCCCTCACCAGACTCACTCCTCCCTCACATTCGACCCACTCATCCCTACCTCCACTCCCCTCACTACTGCCACCCCCAGTCCTGCTCATTTCCCCTCCTCTACATTTTGTCCCATTCCTCCCTGTTCTCATTAATACTGTCGGACCCCGTGTATTCGGGGTTTATAAAATGTGACCTCCTTCTACATTCGCAGCCCTGTGCTTTGCATTTTCACGGTTTTTCACAGGTGCAAAAAACATATCTTCCACCATTCACATTATAAACCAAGCTGTGCAGCTTGTCCCACCATTCACACTATAAAGATGCTCCACCATATCCACCAGCTGCTGCATAAGACGTCACCCCCCACGAATCACACAATTAAAAAGCTTCACCACATCTACCACCAGCTGCGTTAAACGTTAGCACTCACCAACATCCCCCACAAACAATGGGGAGACTACTCACCCCTTCCGCATCGACCCACAATTCCCACATGACAACATATATGCAGCGTGTCCTGGGTCTCAATCGTTATTCTCATCCCGCTTCCATGATCAGTGTTTTGCCTCTTGCTCCACTCATTGATCAAACGTGGCTCCCGACCACAAGACCAGTGCCGGAAATGCATCGACTGCCAAGCGGCAGAAGTTCCTTAATTAATTCCTTAATTTCAGTTCCTTAATTCCGACCACAGGTTTGTTGTAACAACTCTGAAGTTGCAGCATAAATCCAGGAGGATGGTACCATCCCAGCCGAAGCTGGATGTTATCAAGCTCAAGGATGAGAGGGTAGCTGAGGAGTTTGTGAACAGGCTGAGTGGGGATTGGAGGTTTTGGGTGCTTTGGGGAATCGTGAACCAGGGAATCCTTAATGGCAGAGCTGAGCTGTTCAGGGAGTTGAGGCGTAAAACCATACGTGCGCTGAGGATGGACAAGGAGGACGATGTGTGAGGAATCTGTGAGGGGGTAGAACCGCACCTGTGGTCAAGTGATTCTCATCCTGCTTACAGGGGAATCTGTGCATTGCGCTCCTCCAAGCCCATCCCTCCGTGTACTGCAGTTAGAGTGTATGGTGATGGGCTCTTAACAGAGGAGTCTGAGGTGAAGGCCCGCTGGGCCGGTTACTTTGAGCGGCTGTAACAGGCTGACCCAACCAGCTGTTGAGTTGGATGTCATGGGTGTTGCAATCCCTATTGCTGACCCTCCAATCAACTGTGATCCACCTTCATTTGTACAAACACAGGCTGGGGTTAAGCGGTTGAAATGGGGTAAAGCTCTTGGGATCTGTGGCATTCATGCTGAACTTCTCAAGGCTTGTGGAAATGCTGTAATCATGTTCTTGCACGCAGTTCTGTGCTCTGTTTGGAACACAGGCATCATCCCAACTGATGAGAAGAGGGGCCTTGCTGTCCCTCTGTATAAAGGGAAGGCTGATCACCAGGAATGCAACAACTACCGAGGGGTGACGCTACTCTCAGTGTCAGGCAAGGTCTTTGCTCGGATAATTATTGATAGGGTTCGCCACCAGCTGCTTGAGCACCAGCGTTCAGAGCAGTCAGGCTTTACACCAAAGTGGTCAATGATTGACCATATCCTTGCTCTTTGGGTACCTACCAAATGCAGATGAGAGTTTTGGCAGGGGCTGCTTGCAGCCTATGTTGATATTGGCAAAGCATTCAATTCAGTGAATCAGGATGACCTCTGGAGGATTCTAAGTCTTCAAGGGGTGCCACAAAAACTGATCAATCTGATGTCTGAACTATACTCTGGTACTGAGAGTGCTGCGAGATGTGGTGGTTTCATCTCTGACTTATTTCCAGTTGTTACTGTAGTTTATCAGGGGTGTTTACTGGCCCCCACATTTTTCCGCACTTGTGTGGATTGGATTCTGGGGAGGATGTCGTATAGATCAAGCTGCGGTGCATCGTTTGGGAATGTCAAGATCGCTGACCTTGATTTCGCAGATGATGCAGTTATCTTTGGGGAGACTCTGGATATTATTTTGTGGGTCCCCGTGTAGTGGTGCTGAATGAAGAGTAGGAGCCACTGGGATTAAGGGGTTCCTGGGTCAATATGAAGATCCCGGCTTTCAATGACATCTTGGATGCTGCTATCTTGTCTGTACATGTTTGTGGTGAGGATGTTGAGGTCGCGGAGAGATTCACTTACATTGGCAGTGATATTCATGTCTCCGCTGGCTGTGAGCCAGAGGTTAATAGACGTCTGGGTCTGGCCTGGGGAGTCATGGGCTCACTGGATCATGGGGTGTTGCGCTGTCGGTGCCTGTGCAAGAGGACGAAAGTCTGAGTCTTCGGGTCCTTGGTGCTTCCAGTCTTGCTCTATGGATGTGAGATTTAGACACTGACCAGGGATCTCAAATGGAGACTTATCTCCTTTGGAACCAGGTCTCTTCAGGGAATCCTCGGCTATCGCTGGTCAGACGTTGTGTCCAAGGAGCGGTTGCTGAGATTCAAATGAGATTTGTTTCCTGTATAGTTCATGAGCATCAGCTACGGCTGTATGGACATGTGGCTCCTTTTCCTGATGCTGATCCTGCTCACCAGATTATCTTAGCAAGGGACCCTCTTGAGTGGAGGAGGCCAATGGGCCGACCACGTGCCTCATTGTTGCAGCAGGTTGATTGGCATCTCAAGGAGATTGGGATCCCCCAAGCACCTGCCTGAGGGATGGCCAGACCGAGTCCCCGGCATCATGACATGCAAGTTACCACTCTAGTCTACATACCCAATAACAATATCATCAACTTCAACACACATATAAGTACACGCACCCACTTACAAACACGCACGCACACACACACACACACACACACACACACACACACACACACACACACACACACACACTGTGAGACATGGGAGGGCTCTGTTCCACATTCTGAATCCCACATATGGAGATTTAATTTGTGAAGATGGATCTGGAGACCCACATATGATTTGCAACACATTGCAGGATTCAGACAGGAGAATTACAATGACTCACGATGACACATTGATGCCATCTACATTGTCCAGGCATCCTGAGGTGGTGTCATTGTAGGAATCGTGTTTACCAAACCCTTTTGCCTTTGTTCATCAGCCTGTGCCATTACACTTTGTGTGAGAGAAAATCAGGTTATTAGAAAATCTCACTGGTGTTGAGCGTTTTTGGCATGTCTGGTTCAGAATCCACGAACAAAGCTCTTTTTGGATCAGGGCTATTCCATGCAGATTCATCCTCCTACGGTCCTAAGTAAGACTACTACGAATGATATTCTCATCAGGCAGAACTAAAAGGCAGAACTTGTGCAGAACTAAAAAAATACAAAAAAAAAAATAAATTAAGCAAAACTTCTCCTCCATCTTTTTCATTCATGCAGATGTAATGAAGCAATCTTTACGGAGTGTGCAACGGATTCCTTGTTTTCCCAATGTGTAACAACAGGTCCAGAACAGATCCACCATATCATAGAGATCTGATAGGTTCTCCCCCACCATTAGCAAAGCAACAAAATCCATAACGACCAAACAGTCTGGTATCCATTGTTTCTGTCTGGCTGGCAAACAGTCTGGCACTCCGAACAGGTATATTTTTCCATTGTTGCTGTAGTGCTGGAGTAACTTTTGAACGTTGTATTTAATGCTGGAGGAACTGCTGCCACCAGTGCTTGATGAATGTCTATATATAGTCAAACAAAAGGTGAAGACAGCCTATCTGGCAATCTCCCATGCCTTTGTCATCATTTTAGCATTTAGCCCAGCTCGCCATGTTCTTCGGTAAATAAAATGCCATTTTGGGCTGCCTCCACTCCTGGATGCTCGATAATTCCACACACGAGAGTAATGTCACATTCTTTACCGTAATGTCTATACTACTTTGTCTTCTCTCTTGGATCGTATTCATTACCCCGCGCACGTGAGACGAAAAGCGGGCGTTGAGCAATTGCTTCACTTCTGTCTAGCCATCCTTCTGTCTGCAAACGTCAGTTTATGATCGAAGAACAACTTGATTTAAATTGAACGTTCGATTCTGAACACGAATCAGAAAACAGATTTGTAGTTTAGCAGTACTTTAGTTCCGGATTTATTCTGACTGCACATGTGCAGAGAGGAGTGAGATGATAATATTTATCTGTTGTCTGTCTGGCAGTCAAACAAAATTTAAAATCATTCCAAACAGGCAACTTACTGTTTTTTTAAGGATGTTATAAAGGACACATACTACAGGCACGAATAACTAATGTACTTGTGAAATAAGGTGGTGTAAAAGATGCTGCATCATTTATTTTATTTAAATTGAATTATATACTTGAACACTGCAGAACACAAATCAACTTTTTGACATTTTCACAACCCTTCCGTTTAGCAGTACTTGGAAATGTTAAATAAAGGTGGTGAAAAAAGAAACCATCAACGGCGCTAAAGTTCCGGATTTTTGTTTATACGACCGTTTAAATATTAATTTTATCTCAAATTGAATTATACTTTAATACTGTGCAGGGTAAGGTGTTCTATGACCTCTGTAGTTGTTATTTTTGTATTTGTGATGACTTAGCCAAAGGACTGCCAGGGTGGCCCAGAGGTATGCATACTCGCCTCCAAGCTGTCCTTCCATGGCAAGTGACCCGTATTTTGCAGGTTTGACCCATTTTAGTATCGTTAAAACTCATATTGGATGGAAAGTAGGAACAATTTCAAAACCTGCAATGTTTAGCTTCCATTCCACTCGCATGGATTCACACAAAGAGTGACAGATTTGTTGCGATCTCAATCCGATATACAAGGTACCACTCTAGTCTAACTCTGTTGGCTGGGTGATGTCATGAGCTTTACCCAACCGACCAATTCCTTCAATCCTCATCTGCCCACATCGTCACTTCCTCTCATTTACCATTTGTTGTCACACCGAATCAATCAGGAGGCCAATTCGCTCTTCGACTTCTTACTGTGATATTTATCAGTATTTTCGAGTATTTTGAATGGTAAGATTCGATTTGGATTGTTTTCATTCGTTTCCAGGGTGTCCACAAATTACCGTTCCAAATTCAAACAGTAATATAAAAAAAATGAATGAAATGGGATACATTGATGCAGATTTATGCTTGTGAAAGAAGGAACATTTCTCAAAGTTTTATTATCAAGATTTAACAAGATCATCGCATCGCATTCATCACCATTTTTCATCACTTGGTCTCTATAAACCAGGCAACACTGTTCTTTATTGTGGGGACGCTATTTGCAGTAAATGTGACGTCACGCGTCACAGGTGACAGGTGGAAACTAAAAAAGTAAATAAAACTTTGAAATGTTCTTTGTTTGAGAAATGGTATGTTATTATATGTATGTATGTTTGGAAATATGTATGTATGTATGTATGTTGTCTTACTTGAAACCTCCTTATCATTACTGATTCGTCAACATATGGAACGACTGTTTTTACCACGTTTGGTTAACCCTTTGCGTGCTGAATTGTTTACGGTCACACGTCACACGGTTCCCTGCTGCTTAATTTTTTTTTTTCATAGGGCTGTGAATTTCAAGTGGTATTTGCAAAAAAATAAACCACAACTTGGGTGTCAAGTTAGACGGATAACCAAAATCAAAACAAAAAAAATTGTTTCAATTATTTTCATCTTGTTGCAAATCTGTGACCGCAGCACACAAAGGGTTAAAAAGAAAATCCACTTTCGATTCCTCCCAACCCGTTTTTTTGATGTCTTCAACTTGCCATGTAAGGCTGTCCCTCTTGGCTTTGAATCTCGACCGAGGCCGATGTTTCACTGACATGGTTAATTCAACAATGTACGTGCCGTCCCTCGGATGGACGTGAAACCGGAGTCCCATCTGTCAACATTAATTGGTGGATGTTGAAGATCCCACGGTGCCTTCGTGAAGGGTGGGCAAGCTATCGCCGGCATCATGAACAAATTACAAATTCCTGCTCTAACCTCACATTCCCCTTGTCACAAGGGAACAAAGTGCAAAAGGGTCAACTCCCAAGCAGTGTCGTTACACCCCTTAGGCTGGGCATGTGGATTACTAGTTGTAGTACATAGTAGTTGTAGTAGTAGTAGTACTAGTCATAGTATCTCAGCTATTTCTGGCTCTGCCTTGAACCATTGCTCCATGTTGGGTGATGGGAAGCCAGAGCCCAAACGCTCAGGGGTTTGACCTTGTAGAGCTAGTTAGGGGAGGTAATTGGAATTTTGGTAGGTTGCTGGTGATATAACATCACATACTCTTTGTCGAAAGAAACCATTGGATATTTCACACCAACCAGCAACCAAAACTGGCAAATGTGTCCCCGGCTTAACATCTCATTCAATGGGTGGTATACCTTTTGATACAAGTTTACCTACAAAGCAAGAAGGAAACAGTTTGTAGTCTATTTTTATTTTATTTTAATCAAACCCAGACTAGACAACTGAAAGTTACTACCTACGCACCATCCTGTCTGACTTCCCAGAGCACCATACCACATCAAAAACCAATTATGATGCACACAAAGATCTATGATGCCCCCAGGTCACTCACTCCACTATGCAAGGTAGTGGCATATTCAATGGATGTAACAGATGTGAAAGTAAATAAAATCCCATAGTTATAATACTCTGTAGATGGTGGCCCGGGCTCTGCTGGGGGGCTTGTGTTGTTTGGCCGAGGGAGTCATTTCCCTTGTTCTGGATCTTAAATTATCCTGTTTTATTGCCGAATCCTTTGTTTCAGACATTGTAATTAATTTCCCATTCATTTAGATATAATGAGCTATTTCTGATGCGGTTTAAAGATGGAAGTTGATTTATTTCTCTTGGCAGTCACGTGATGTGGGCTAAAAGACTCTTCCGCTCTGATTTTGTTGCTCAACGCAGCATGAGCATCCTGATTTGGCACTGGTCTGTTAAAGCGTATGTCGCTACCCCCACTGCTCCCCCTTTTTCTTACTTTCTCCCCTTGTCTATTGCCTATGATACATTTACATGTGCCCAGAATAAATTGGAACTCTGAGACTTCAAGCCATATTTCCCCGTTCACGTATAGCCACAGAAGTTCACGAGATAGGCTATCAGAATATCACAAGAAATCCAAGGCAAAGGACAGGAGGTCGAAGCCCATTATGCAATGCAACAAAGATCATTCTGCATGGAAACATCCCGGATCATTCGGGAAACCTGATGGGGGTAGCCGTGAGGGTTACAGACCGGGAAGGATCCGAATGAGGTAAGGTCGTCAATCCGATACTTCCTCCTGAAAGGGAATTTCAAATGAGGTCAGGGTATCATCCCAAACGTATAATAATGGTCTTTCAAGATTTTTTGTGAAAGGTAATATGTGAGGTCTCTAACTACCAACAATGAGAGAAAGCAATCAAGAGGGTGAGCTTCGCATTCCCTCCTGAATCGAAGTGCTCAACTCCATAGCAATTCAATACCAAAGATGTAATTTAAAGGATGTTCTTCAGAAAGATCAAACGGCAGTGGAATGTATGCACATCTGATGTTGCGGCATCTATACTTGTAAGGAAGGAGCATGAGGGATGGGGCAAAGGGGGGTGGCGGGGCGGTGAATGTGACTTCTGATTCCGTTTCACTTCCTGTTGGTGTGGATACTGTATGCAGTGGATTTACTGGGATTGCAATAAAGTTAGCTACATCGATAGAACCACAACAGGCAGTTATATAAGTTGGGGATAACTCTCCTACAGCTTCTCTGGAATGTACAAAAGATTGCAAGCTTGGCTGCAGCGAATAATCTGACATTTCGATGAGCCTACATGACAGCGCCGACTGCATTGCTCCTGAACTTTCAGTAATATTAATCAAACGTGTTCCTGTATGTTAAAATTCTGCCACTGCTTATGAACTTGGCTGATCATAAATTCCATTCGTTCATGAACACTTGCAGGGAATGAATATGGGAGAAAAGCAAAGGCAGTGGTGGTGGCGATGACATGAGAGACGAATGCATGATCACATGGAACTTCCTGCAAGGGGTTTGCAAACTTTCTATTCTTCGTTTTCAAGCACTTGCAGAATCTTTTTTTTCAAATCATTATAGGATTGGAAAGAAAGTGGGATATTTAACAACTATGAGTGAAATGTAACAAGGTATAGTTGGCTCAATGGCCAATAGCTGAGTGTGCTGCATGTTGCAATCTTGCGAGCACAAAGGCAGCAGTTTATAGCCACATCCGTTTCCCCCAACGAGTCAAAGGCAAACAAGAGCGAGAATTGCTTTGCAGTACGTGTCCCTTACCGATGTGATGTTTTAAATAACCCGATGTACGCACAAAAAGCAAAAGCATGCGGGTGACCGGGATTGTAGTTCACAGCTGGATGGAGATTCAAACTCTGGCTAGACAGAGCTCGGCGAGTGTGCACAACTGTTGGCCATTCACTGACACCCTTCCCTTTAATTAATGCTATTCACACACACAAGCAAAATAAATGAAGGTTTTTTTTGTGTGTAATTTTGGTTTAAGTCAGACGTTTCACACCAGGAAACAGATCCCTATATTTGGGCGGTGTCTAATGGCGCGTTCGGTGCTGAAAAATAATAATAAAACCAAGAAAGGAAACAAACAAACGGAGTGAAAACTGAGTACTCCCTTCCTTTGGCGCACGGCAATGACATCATGCATCGCCTGGATATGGAATTGGGAAGGAGTGGTGTACACCAACCACATGTACATACATGAAGCAAAACCATGTGTACAGCTTATGTACATATATAATATATTGTGGTTATATACCTGGGATCATTCCAATTGCCATGGACTAACACCCAAGCTAAAGGCCAAAGGCCTGGGACCGACCGATCTGTGCTGCTCCATAGGGGCGCATGATTCTATTGGGATGGAGTCAGGACAGCTGTCCAGACAATGGGTGTAAATCAGTGGGGTGGAGTCAGGAAAGCTGAGCACTGACCCATGTATAATGTGTGATATTTTCTAAGTCAAAACAGGCATAACTGTGAAAAATTGACGAAATGCCCTGAAACTCAAACGTGTTCTGTAACTTACCATAATAAAGCCATGTACCAAGTTTCAGTTGAATATGTTAAAGGGAATGGGGGGGGGGGGGGGGAGTCTGAAAAACCACAGATGGGACAGACAGACAGACAGAGAGCAAACCTAGAGTCTGGTGAAACCAGTAGGGGACTAATAAGAAACAAACATGCTACCTCTCAACCATCTTGTTACCACCTCTTAGTCTGGAGAATTGTTCCTCGGAAAATCAGATGTGATTCTGCCTGAGTTGCTTTGAGTCTTGGCCGACCCAACAGCCCACCGGAAATCGGAAACCCATTACACACGGCAGCCTCAGGTGACACGCAGAAGCAGCACAATTATGTCTTAAAACTAATTTTGTTTTCATAAAAAAACATGTTCAAAGCTTGGCAAGAAGCAGCATTCCTGGAGGCTGAGGCTAAGTTTTTAATAAACAAATCATATTGATGAGAAACCTGTTCCAGTGATTTAGCATGTGAAGGAACGCATCTCCTCCGATTTTAGAGATAATGCATCCATCCCATCTGAAGGGCAGTGCAGTCAGAAAGGTCAGTTGGTGATGTGGTGAACACACCACCCTGACTCGCAGCTCGGTGAAGTGCTCTGCGAGCCCACGCTTTGCAGTTACGACCCGAGCCTCGCCTCGAGAAGTTTAAAGTCGTGAAATGACGGCGTAGTCGAGAAGGTCGTGCAAAGATGGCAGAAAAA
>CM068967.1:81074258-81091847 GCA_035128595.1 Eptatretus atami
GCTTTGGGGCACTCCAGTCTTGAAAGGGAGATGAGATGAAAGAAAGGATTCTGTTGAGTAACACAGCTTGGGAACAAGAGTAGAGGAAGTCAGTAAGCCATGTGTGGAGTTGGGCCTTGAATGCCATAGACAGAGTTTGGAGAGTCAGGCAGGATGCCAGACTGTATCAAAAGCACAAGATATGTTCAGAGAGACGGCCCTGATCTATTGTCTGACACCGAGGATCTCCATCTATTGTTGGGTTTGTAGAAGCAGCATGTCCAAGGTGGAATGGCCTGGTCTGAGATGAGGTTGTTGGATAAAGGGAAGGATTCCATATCAACTGTGATGATGGACTCCATGACCTTGTTGATGATTGGAAGTAAGTTAATCAGTCTATAGTTGAGGGGATCAGTTGTTGCACATTTTCATGCAAAGCAGTGATGTTGGCTGATATCCAAGCAGATGGAAGATGACCGAGCAAAAAAGATCGGGTGAAAAGGAAGAAAGAGGATGTGAAAGAGCAGCAGAGCAGGTTTTTAGGACACGTGAGCTGATACCGTCCAGTCAAGTTGCAGAGTCAGAGTCGAGGGTTGAAAGAACCTACTCCACATTCTCAGGTGCAAAAGATACAGAGTCCAGGAGTAGTTGGGTACGACAGGGAAAGGTGGCTACCTGGAGTGTGGGGGGGGGGGGGCGGCGACACAAGATTTGGAAGGAAAACACAGAAGTTGGAGTGACATTACAGGCGCTTTCTCATGAGCAGAGTCAGCTGTGGTGCCATTTGAAGAGAGAGAAGGGATTGGAGGGCAGCATACACCAGAGACAGACATGACAAGGTGCCACCAGGTTATAGAGGAGGGAGACAAGTTTGAAAGTTCATTCTTGAGGTTGGACAGATGTTGTTTTCTGGCTCTCATGAGAGGGGACACACACTTGTTGCGGAATTTTTGGAATGTACTGATGGAACCATTGGTTGGATTTGCCTTCCAGGAGGAGAAGGCAAGTTGTTTAAAAGCAACATCCTCACCACAGGATTCAGTGTACCATGGGCGGGAAGAAGGGTAGAATAATGGAATACGAGATGAGATGAATCTGTGCGAGAGAGAGAGAGAGAGAGAGAGAGAGAGAGAGAGAGAGAGAGAGGAGAGGAGGCACGACTGAGAGAGAGAGAGAAGATGAAGAGAGAAGCAGAAGAGATAGAGGAGAGGAGATAGGAAGGGAGAGGAGAGAATAGGGAGAGAGATATAGGAGGAGAGAATGGTGAGAGGGGACGAGGGAGAGAGGAGAGGGAGAACGGAGATGGGAGAGGGAGAGAGAGAGAGAAGTTTCTGGGAAGAATTCGCAAAATGAGTTAATATCAAGGCTAGTAGATATCGGGTGACCAGTCCTGAAGGGAGAAGGCTGCTTGGCCGTCCCTTCTGTCAATCTTGCTTTGGAGTGAAAATTCCAGACACACTAGCATTGAGGCAGCTCTCTGACGATACCAGAGAGATGTTGACTTCTCAGCAAAGCACCATGATCAAGATGAACCAATGAAGAGAGGAAGCAGCAGGTAGTAAAGCAAACCATTTTGGTGGGGAAAAGTTAGTCCGAATAACACTCCATAATGTACAGAAGGAAAGTGATTTGCCATTTTGAAGAAATGCAGGCTTGGAAAAGTTCACCTGATTGGTAGTCGACTCCCGCATGGAGATCACATGTAAGTCCCATTTGTTTGAACAGTTCCATGGCTGGTGTATGAAAGGGACATAACACCCTCAGCAGCCAACTATCACAAGGAAAATCTAACGATAGGTCCTGGAGGCCATTCAAGCCATAATGCCAATGCACAGACCACCAATAGCAAATCATTTATATATCACACAGACTACAGTAGCAAACGAAAATGCCAAAAAAAAAAGAAAAAAAGATTATATACTTTTTTACAAAATAGTTTTGTACCTTTCTTGGATTTTTTTCTGTTTTCTTCTTCCCTAGCGGGAGGGGGGCATGGCTTGGCTCGTTACACAACAACACATCAACGCACCGACAACACCTCTTCGAACAAAGACCGCCCCCACGCCATTACCAGCACTCCTAGTACTACCCTGCAGCACACATCACCCATGAAAGAGCGCTCAAACTACTAAAAGTCACCGATCAACCATCCCCATACCCCTCTATCTCCATTAAACTTCCAGGTACCGATCTAATTCTAATTTAAACTTATCTTACTTTTCTCTGCTCCACTAAACTTTCCAGGGAAGAACCATATCCATGCATTGTAACTACTTGCTGAAGTAAAAGTCCCCGCTGCTCACTACTGATCTTAACTCTCCTCTCTTTTACTCTCAGGCTGTGCGCCCGCGTAGGGTAGGCCCCGACCACTGTCCACTCTGTTGAATAATTCATCTGCACTTATTTTATCCTCTACCTTTCATTAATGTTAAAACATCTCTATCGTATCTCCTCGTCACCCGCCTCCTTTCTAGCTTATTAAGGTCCTTGTCCTGCTCTTCACCGCTCCTCATCAGCTGAGCATAGCTCAGGCCCGGAATCAATTCTAGTAACCCCTGCGCTGAACCTTCTCTATGGTATCTATGTCCTTCCTGAAATTGTCGTGAACCAAAACTGCACACGAATATTCTCGATGTGGCGCTCACTTAATTCCTGTACAATGTTAACCACGCACCTCTTTTGATTTAATAATTGATCCCCCTTCCGAATACAACCTAAAACCATTGAATATTTGCTTTAACTATAGCTGCCTGGCACTGTGCTGCCTGCTTACCACCTGTATCTATTACCAACCGCCAGATCTTCTCCTGTGTGGACAAACGCTCGCATAAATTACCCTTCATCCTGTAATCTCTGTTTCATTGTTCTTTCCCAATCCCACCTTACACTTGCTCAGGTTAAACTCCATCTGCCAATTTTCTGCCAATCCCTATACAAAATATCAATACTTTTGAATCTTGTTCACCAACCCCAATGCTATCCACCTTACTACAAAGCTTTGTGTCATGCTGCAAATTTGGAAAGCTTACATCTTCACCCCACTATCAAAAATCGTTGATGTATAATAATGAATAGTAATGTCCCGAGTACTGATCCCTTGAAAGTACCCCACTACTTAAACCTCCTCGCCAGCAGACATCCTCCCACATGCACAGCCAATCTTGCTTCCCTATCACTAAGCCAGTTTGCAAATCCAATTAGCCTACCTGACCAGCGTCTCCACAAGCCCTCAACTTGGCGGAATCAACCTCCGATGTGGTTACCCTTATCAAAATGTCTTCTTAAAAGTCGAGATATAACTATTCCACTGCCTTTCCCTCATCCCACCCCAATCAGACACTGCTTCATAGAACCTAAGACATTTGATAGACAGGAACTACCTTTTGGTGAACCGCCATTGCTGACTACCCATAAATTAGTTTTGTATTAAATTTAACAATGTTTCCTCATCTGGTCCTTAAATAATTCTCCAACACCTTCCCCACAATTGAAGTTAAACTACCAGGTCTGGTAGTTCCACAATTATTCCTCTGGATCCATTCTTAAATAATGGTTGATTACATTTGCTACTCTCCAATCCTCCGTACCTGTCCTGACTCCAGGAACTATTGAAAATTCCGTTAACATCTCGCTTAACCTGCTCAGCCACGTCCCTCAATACTCTCGGGTGCATATTATCTGGACCCGGAGCCTATCTAACTCATTAGATTGCCTGCTGTTCCTTTACTTCCTCCCACTCCAACGCTGGATCTTCTGTAAAAGCGCCTTCCTCACCTCCTCGATAGATACTTCTCAGCTATTGGCAAATTCTCCGACTGTTCTTGTGTAAAAGTTGAAGCAAAATACCTGTTAATAAGGCCTGCCATTCACCTTCTCACTGACGCACTCTCCTGGTGCTATTCCTCAGATTGGCCCACACTGGTCCTAACCTGTTCTTTCCCTTATATATCTTAAAGAAAGCGTTGGCTATTTATTGTTTAATATACTTAGCCATGTCCCTTCTCATACTCATCATTTGGCTTGCCGAAGTTATTGTCTTCACTTGCTCTGTTTACTCCGATAATTATATAATCTAACTCCAGTCCTGTTATTTTAAAAACCGATAATTGCTTTTGCTTTTCTCCTGAAATAACGTTCCTTAAATCTCACTGCTCACCACCCACTGGTCCTCTTTCTAACTTCTAGTTTTACACCTCATTGGAAGGGTACTTACTTCTGGCACTCCAACACATTTGGTCCTTGAATGTTCCCATTTCTCTGATGCTGATTGTCCTGTTGTTAGAGTCTCCCAAAATGCTAACATCACCCAACTCTCTCCTCATACCCCCTCAAGGTTTGCTTCCTGAAATCTAATAGGGCCTTTACCCTACTATCCTGAACTCCTAACCCTCAACAGAATCTTTGCACACACAATGTTGTGGTCACTTGCTCTAAATGCTCCCCTCAACCTCCACTCCTCCACCATATTGGGGATCAGTATTGAAAAGGAGGTCGAACACTTGCATCTCCCGCCTAAACCTAACGCTACGTTCCCCTAATATCCATGGTCACGATTGAAAATCACGACACATATGAGGGAGAAGAGAGGTTTTTTTTTTTAGGTTTGTTTTTTTTAAAAAATAATACCAAATGTTGAGGCTCGTATAAAGAGATCATATAAGAGTTGGGATGAATGGTTAAAATTTTGTCCATGTTGTCTGAAAAGAGATGTAGATGGAGTTTGTCAGCTGTTTGGTGCCTGGATTGAGAGATTTGCCAGGTTAGAGTGAAGACCTCAGATTTTAAGGTCCACACAGTTAAAGAATGGGGGGAGGAGGAATTGGGATGGGTGTCATAGTGGAGGGGGAAGGCTTTGCGGAGGCAAGGTGAAGGCATTGGGGGGTTGGGATGAAGGGGAAAGGTTAAGTGTGTGGGTGCGGGGTGATTTTTGAGGAATGGAGTGAAGGGGGAAGCCATTTAAGGCAATGGGTTGAGGGGGAATTAGTTGTGGGTTGGAGGAAGGATGCAAAAAAGGGGGGGTACCATGAAGGAGGGGATGCAGAAAGAGGGGAGTCCCACTCTTACAAATGAAAGATAAAGACCATGGGTATGGGAGACAGATCGTTTTCAATAAGGACCCAGTGAGGTACACAGCGCTGAATATCATTTTGAAAGAGCTCACGACGAGTGCAGCCAGAGTGAAAGGCCCTGGCACTCGCTTGCGTACAGTTTGTGCTTTGCATTGCTAACAGGTGTGAATCAAAAAAAAAAATCCTCACTGATTGGCAGTTTTCCTGATGAATCGACGTGTGTCCACGGCCGTTCATCATCATCCACCAAAGTTGTGAAAAAACGTCAATCGATTGTAATAATGCTCATCAATCAGCTCTGAAAAATATTCCTTGCAAGGCGAAGAAGAAGTTAAGAAGAAGAAGAAGAAAGAAGAAGAGAAGAGAAAGAAGAAGAAGAAGAAGAAGAAGAAGAAGAGAAGGAGATACAGAAAAGTTGGAGGAAACTTTCGGCCTATACGCATGGTGGAGAAGGGAAAACCCATTGTAGTCATTTAATAAAGGATTATACAAGGGTTGAAATGTATTTTTTAAAATAGATTCTAAATGCTTTTTAAATGAAGAACAAGCAATTTTTAGGTTGTTTAATCCAAAAACAAGCTCATCGAGTGGCGCCCATGGTAGCCAAAGGTCCGTTAAACAATTTGACTGAAAACATCCCCTTACAAACTACCCGACGGTAATATCAGACAAATTGGGTACGATGCATCAGGACAGGCGAGGTCTCATGGGGTTGTGCTGCCATGGCCTGATGCATCCACTATAAAGGAGGTGAAAGGGGGGGTTTTGCCCCAAAATATTGGTATTTTATTCAAAAATCTTCTTCTCAAGAAACCGCCACGCCGGATCCAGACAAAACTGGCGCACAAGCCATCGGAGACCATGCCCTGCCTTTGTGTTGTGGCTCCTCAGGCCACATCTATCCCAGATAGGGGGCCAACGGCCCCTCCTCGAATCCCTCATTTTAATGAAATCATCTTCATAACAACTACCTGAGCGATTCAGAACCAAATTTTGATTACAATGCATTCAGGACGAGAAAGGGCTCAAGGGGTTGTGCTCCCCAATCTGGATGTGTCGCCCTATAAGGGGGCAAAAGGGGGAAGGGGGGGTTTTACCCAAAATATTGGCAATTTCATTCAAAAACTCCTTCTCAGAAACTGCCAAACCAGATCCAGACCTAACTGGTGGTGCGGCCAATCTGTGACCATGCCCTAACTTAAGTTGTGCTCGCCATGGCCGTATCTCCCGTGAAAATGGGGCCACAGCCTCATTCTTAATCAATTAAACAAGTCATATTTTTTGAGCAACATCGCTTGTCTTGCCAGTAAGAACCGACATGCACAGCATAAGGCTTTGCAAAGGAGGCACTTGTTTCTGGTGGACCTTATTTGGAGTCCATGAATAAAGGAAAACATGGACTTCAAAAAAAGTGCTAAGAGCTTCCTCTGGCGTGCTGTCTACACTCGAGACCCAGACCTGCTACAGTTGCTCCTGTGTGGAAGGGTCGATATTTCATTTCAGTGGAGGGCCTTGATGATACGTACAGCACGACATTGCACAATTCATCCAGGTTCTAAAGATGCATGATACTTGCGGACCTCCATGCAGAGAAAGCATATCCATTGTTCTCGCAACATGGGGGCCCCCCCTTTGTACACTTTGGGCTCGGCCAGGTGGATTCAAGTATGGAGCAATACTACGAAGGACATCACGAGTCTTGTCCAACTTTATAACTGCGGCGATGGAGTTTACATCGAGACTGGAACCAAGCTCCGGGAAGAACCTGACTGCCAAGTATGTCCAGCTCATGTACTCGCTGCAGGGGCTTGCCACCCATGAAGAGGCTCTGGAAGACTGCTTCACATGTATATCTTCTGAGAGACATGACATTGCTTTTCCTCAGCAGCGATAGGACATTTAATCTCTGCTCCCATTCGTTGATCTTCTGGAATGCTTTCGCTCAGATAAATGATGGCTTCTTTCATCCAACAGGCCAGTAGATGGTAATTATCATCAGCATCGAGGCAGGTAGGATTATGCAGGTTGTCACACACATTGTTATGGAGACTAAAAACAAGGGGGCCAAGAATTGATCCTTGAAAATAACGGATTCATTTATTGGAGTGAACGTGATGTTCGACAGTTGACCCGCGACATGGATACGTCTGCCCGGTCAAATGTCGTTGAATAACCCAGTGCAACAGCTGCCCTCTGAACCTCCGTTAGCATCCAGCTGGGCCAGCAATCCATTATGCCATAACGTCCATCAAATATGCAAGCTTTGATGTCAAGTGCCACAATTGTAACCGCTCCTTGACATCTGTTGAGACAAGATACCTTGATTGTAGGAAACATCAATGAATCGGTGCATGAGCGTTCACCGGTGAAAGTTATACCAAATTCTAGTTGGTGTTTGTCAGGTGCAACGGACTGACATGAAAAACCCCATTTTGTTTTTCATTTGAGAATGTGAATATTATTCCATTTCGTAAACATCTACTCCACTGCAAAAAAAAAATGAAAGAATCTTTCCATGCACTCAATATGCTGTGATAACCGTTCTACATAAACCAATCGGTCCTGATCAACCCCCGTGCAAAGTGGAAATATGGCTGGAATACCTGCCAGAAAAGTAATTAATCCACGAGTGAGTTCTCCCTGGGCAAAGGAACAAGATTTGGCCATCCATGATGAAAAGTTTTAACAATAAGTTTTAATGATCTTTGGCACACTTAGGCATGGTGATTTTTCAAATGTGCGATCGCTGCAGCAAAATTACACCTTTGCTTGGCATTTACAGAAGCCATTGAATGCATCGGATGTTGTGGTCGAGCAGACGGCCTGTTTCAGTTTCATCCATTTGGATAAGATTCAAGTAGTAAACCTCGGCACACATGGTCCCTGCACGCTGATTGTTATGTGGAACTCATGGCTATCAAATGGAGTCCGCTGCGTGAGAGGCTAGAAAACTTGTCAAGCTGACACAAGGGTGGAGGAAAGAGGGTGGAAGGAGACAGAGACAAAATGTCAGAGTGAAGGAGAACAGACTTGCAGTTTGTTACAGACAATAGGGTTGGTAGAAATATCGGAGTTCATGTGTTTCGATGGAGAAGAGCTTCTCCCACATAAAGTTAACAATCGCAAACAACGTCAATGTTCAAGTCGGCGTATTAAAGGTTTGAAATTGGGTCTTGTTGATGATTCAGGGAGAATGAGTTAACACAGACAAAAGAAAGGACCATTGAAGTTGAAGCCAGAGGTTTAAAAGGAAATTTGTTAAATGAGACAAACATAATGTGACCTGGTGATGTTGAGAAGAGATTAAAAGCCCAAAAAATGGCAACACAAGAGTGATGTGGTGGATATCGTGGCGAGTTCAACCAATCCCTAACGTGGTAAGGCAGAGAAGGACGCACACCTCCACCTCATTGCGAAGAGATACTATAAGTCTGAAAACATTGGACTTCACAGAATGTCTGGGAGTTGGAAGGGGGGCAGGGTCGGAGGGGGGAAGGGTCGAGCGGGCGACGGGGGGGGGGGGTAAGGAGGAGGACTGAACAATGCAGCCGAGATAGTGAGTGGAGAGGGAGGAATGGGAAACTCAATAATACTGTTTTGGAAAAATGTCTTACACAGCAATAGTAAGAGGGAACAAGTCAGAAAGCCCCAATGAAGGCCCCAAGCAAGGCCCCAAACAAGGCCCCAATAACAAAACCTAAGCAAGGCCCCCAAACAAGGCCCCAACAAGGCCCCAAATAAGGCCCCAAACAAGGCCCCAAACAAAAACCCAAGCAAGGCCCCAAGCAAGACCTGTGGGTGAAGTTAAAGAAGAAGACAAAAGCCGCACTTCGTGACTGTGACTTGCTTGTGGAGGCTATAGGCTGAAAACTGCTTTGACTAAAGGATGGTCCCTTGGTTCTTGTCGTTGACTGGCCGTTGTAGTCATACTGAGGCTGTAAACGGTGAGAGTTGAGGGTGCACCTAGCTCTGTGTGTTTTGCTGGTTAATTATTATTATACTTCGCTGTAGTCGATTGTTGATGTACCTTTTTGTTTTTGTGTTTGTAGAGATGGCTTAAATCAAAGCAAATTAAAGCCTAATTCACGCGAAGGCCTTTCTCCTCTCATTCATTTCAAGACCCCAAACAAAGGCCCCAAGCAAGGCCACAAGGCCCCAAAGCAAGGCCCCAACAAGGACCCGAGCAAGGACCCGAGCAAGGCCCAAACCAAGGACCCAAGCAAGACCCCAAACAAGGCCCCAAGCAAGGATCCAAACAAGGCCCCAAACAAGGCCGCCAAAAACAAAACCTAAGCAAGGCCCCAAGCAAGGCCCCAAACAAGGCCGCCAACAAAGGCCCCAAAGCAAGGCCCTAAGCAAGGCCCGCAAGCAAAAGACCTGTGGTGGAAATTAAAGAATAGACAATGCCGCACTTCGTGACGTGTGGACTTGCTTGTGGACTATAGCTGGAAAACTGCTTTGACTACAGGATGGTCCCTTGGTTCTTGTCGTACATCGTTGGTTAAGTCTAGGCTAGGCTTAGAACCGGTGAAACGACCTAGCTCTGTGTGTTTTGCGGTTAATTTATTATATACTGTGCTGTAGTCAGTTGTTTGATGTACCTGTTTTGTTTGGTGTTTTGGTAGAGATGGCTTAAGTCAAGCAAATTAAAGCCTAATTCACGCGAAGGCCTTTCTCTCATCATTCATTTCAAGACCCCAACAGGCCCCCCAAGCAAGGCCCCAAACAAGGCCACCAAGCAAGGCCCCAAACAAAGGACCCGAGCAATGGACCCCCGAGCAAGGGCCCCCAAACAAGGACCCAAGCAAGACCCCAAACAAGGCCCCAAGCAAGGATCCAAACAAGGCCCCAAACAAGGCCCGCAAGCAAGACGCTCAAACAGGCCCAAACAAGCGACCCAAGCAAGGACCCAAGCAAGCCCGCAAGCAAGGGATCAAAAACAGGCCCCAAACAAAGGCGCCCAAATACAAGACCCCAAACAAGGCCCCAAAGCAAGGCCCAACAAGGACCCAAAGCAAGGCCCCAAAGCAAGGCCCCAAACAAGGCCCCAAGTCAAGGCCCCGAAACAAGGCCCAAACAAGGCCCCAAGCAAGGCCCCAAACAGCCCCAAATAAGGCCCCAAACAAGGACCCCAAGCAAAGACCCTCAAACAAGGCCCCAAGCAAGGATCAAAACAAGGGCCGTCCAAACAAGGCCCCAAACAGAACCGCAAACAAGGACCCAAACAAGGCCCGCAAGCAAGGCGCCCAAAACAAAGGACCCAACCAAGACCCCAACAAGGCCGCAAAGAGGTGGGGAAAACAGGGGCCCCAAATTGGTTGTTGGGAGTAAATTCGCACAGGAAAGTATAATAGTCATCAGCGTGTTTTTGCTTTTAATTTACATCGATTGACGTTCACATGTTTGGTGGTGATGAACGGGCCGTGGACAATCGTTCATCAGAAAACTGCAATCAGTGAGGATTCATTTTTTTTTTCACTCATACGCAAGGGCAAAGCAACAACTGCAGCAAGAACGTGCGAGCTTCGCTCGGCTTCGCGAGGCTTCACTCGGCTTCACTCCGGCTTCACTCGGCTTCACTGTTTCGGCTTCACCGGCTGGCAAACACTCCCCTCATCGTCGTGAGCTCTTTCAAAATGATACCTGTTATTCCATTTCCGTCGCCACTCAAAAGTAATTTAATTTCAACCGACACAGTTTCCGAGCGAGGTGCTGACACCTTTCCAAGTGATTATTTTCGGAAGAAGTGGAGGAATAATTCAAAAGGGTCATCGGTCAGTTAATCATGGGGAGATTAGCAACACTCGAAAATCAAATCTGGAGACGTGAAATGCAAAACCGCCGACGAATGAAACGAAAAGTATTAGAAAATGAAATTAGGAAGTTTGCCAAGAAAGCAAAATGAAATTTTATTGTCACTGCGCACACGATAAGTCGCTATGTGCGCCATGGCGTCAGCAGAGCGGCAGAGAAAATAAAATTTCAAACAGCCTTTCATTAATGTGCCTCTGCAGAACATTCGGTCCTTTACGAGGAATCATCGGCACATTTCACGTCGAGCTTCGATGCTGCTCCGTGAAAATGGAAATGTGCGGTTACAAGTTCACTCAAATAAAATGAACCAACATGGACGTTGGAATCGCAGACTGGCACCGTCGGCCTACTCATCAATTGTGAATACAGGAGATCTGTTGTACAATACGTGTGTGTCCAACTCCCTACCGTGTACGCGTGTGTGTCCAACTCTACGTGTACCGTGTGTGTCCAAACTCCTACCGTGTACCGTGTGGTGTCCAAACTCTTACCATGTACCGTGTGTGTCCAACCCTACCGGTGTAACCGTGTGTGTCCCAACTCTCTACGCGGTGTACGCGTGTGTGTCCCCAACTCTTACCATGTACATGATGTTGTCCAACTCACTACCGTGTAACCGTGTGTGGTACAACTCTTACCGTGCACCATCTACGAAGTGCACAGGTGAATGCAATGCACTGCAAGCACCCTAACAATTGATTTGGTAAGATGGCTGCCATTGCAGACCCAATTCACATGATGAAGGATGGAAGTGTAGTCACAAGAAGAGGGCTGAATTGTGGATCCCCTCAAGGGAAGGAACATCAAACTACAAGGCTGGTCCATCAAGACACTTGCCAGGTCTGTCTGATTACTATAAACTGGAGATAAAAGGAGAATAAATGACACATGGATCAATCAAGAGCATGCGGTCAACCATGTTAGGGTATAGCCGTGTAACGGAGCTGTCGACACCACAACACAATTGTGGATTTAGATGGGCTTTAAAAAAGATATATAAAAAATGAAGAAGCTGTCAAAATCCTCCTGAAAATCAAAAAAAGAAAAAAGAAATGGACAAGATCGACAGATTATCGAACACAAAAACATGTGCTGGGTGGGTATTGTACCAACGTAATTTGGTAATAGATGTCAAACGCAGGTCACAGGTGCAGACAGTTGATGATAATGAATACGAAAGGAGTGTGGAGACAAACATCTAGCATGTCACATGTGCCGGACAGTGATGATTGTGAATACCAATGATTGTGGAGTAAACAATGCAGGTCCAGGTGGCAGACAGTGATGATATGATACCAAGGGAATTGTGGAGACAACAGGCAGGTCACGAGGTGCAGAAGTGATGATATGAAATACCAATGATTGTGGAGACAAACAGCAGGTCACAGGTGCAGACAGTGAGATAATGAATACCTTAAGGAGTGGTGGAGACAAACAGCAGGTCACAGGTGCAGACAGTGATGATAAATAATAACCAAGGATTGTAGAGTCAAATCATCGAGGTCACCAGGTGCAGACAGTGATGATATGAATACCAAGGATTGTGGAGACAACAGCAGGTCACATGTGCGGAAACAGTGATGAATGTGAATACCAATGATTGTGGAGTCAATACAGCAGTTCATCAAGTGTAAGACAGTCAGTTAGGTTCAGGTGTGGGAGCATGTGCGCGGAAGCAGCGCGTCACTGCGTCCACTTTCCGCTGGTACTTCCTAGGGCGCAGCGTCTGCCATCCCAGGCAGATGCCCTGGCCATCCCTATCTCCTTGAGATGCTATCAACCTGCTGAGCAACGCACGAGGCACGTGGTCGGTTCACGGCCTCCTCAACCTCATGAGGCTCCCTCAACTGAAAGATGCTCATGAGCAGATCAGCATTAAGAAAACAAGCCACATGCCCATACAGCCACAGCTGACACTCACGGACTATGCAGGTAACAAATCTCATTTTAGTCTCTCCTCAGCAACGCTCGTTGGATCGCAAAGTCTGACCAGTGATAAGCCAATGATTCTCCTTGCAGAGACTTGGTACCAAAGGATTAAGTCTCCATCTCAGATCCCCTGGTCCAAAGAGAGCATCGCATAGAGCAAGACTGGAAGACACCCAAGGATCTGAAGAACCTGGGATTTTCATCCTCCCGCAACAGGGACCGACAGCGCCACCCACATGATCCATGAATCCATGACTCCCCAGGCCTCGATCCAGATGGTTATTGACCTCAAGCTGCACAGCCAGTAGAGACATGATGTAATTGCCAAGGTAAGTGAATCTCTCCATGACTCAAACATCATCACCACAAACAGGTACACACAGGACTGGCAGCATCCAATGATGGTAAATGAAATCCAGGACCTTAGTTTTGAACCCAGGAAACCTGGAAATCGCCAGAGGCTGCGACTTTCCTCATTCAGGCACGCTCGAGGGCCCGCCTGAAAGGATATCTCGAGTCTTGGGCAACGATGACTGCATTCAGCTGCGAAATCAAAGGTCAGAGATCTTGACATTCCCAAAGATGCAACCGCAGCTTGATCTCTCGACACATACTCCTCAGAATCCAGGTCCATAACAATGTGCTGAAAAGTGTGGGGGCCAAAACACACCCCTTACAAACTCCAGTAAACGGGGAAAACGTACCTATTAACGAGAAATAAGTCAAATATGGTACCACCACATCTCACAGCACTCTCAGTACCAGAGTAATAGTTCAGACATCAACATCAATCAGTTTTTGGTGGCACCCCACGAAGACCAAGAATCCTCCAGAGGGCATGCCCGAATTCAACTGAATCGACGCTTGCAGAGATCAACATACGCTGCGAGCAGCCCCTTCTGAAAACTCTCGTCTGCGTTCGGTGAGGACAGACGAAGAGCATAGGATAACGGTCCAATCGTTGACCTTCTTTGGTGTAAAGCCCTGACTGCTCTGGCGCTGGTGGCTCAAGCAGATGGTGGTAAACTATCAAGAATTATCCAAGCAATAGACTTGCCCGGTACTGAAGAGCAGCCGTCACCCCTCGGTAGTTGTTGCAGTCCTTGAAGATCACCCTTCATTTCCCAGAGAAAGGACACAAGGCCTCTCTTTTCAAGTCAGTTTGGGATGATGCCTGTGTTCAAAGCAGAGACAAAACTGCGTGCAACGACACAAGTGCAGCATTTTCCACCAGCCTTTGAGAAGTTCAGCATATGGATGCCACAGATCCGCATGGGGTTTACTACAACATTTCAACCGTTTCACCGCAGCTTGTGTTTTCCCAAACGAAGGTGGACCACAGGTTGATTGGAAGGGTCAGCCGAATCGGGATAGTACCCCCCTGACATCCACCTCGACAGTTGGTGGATTCAGTCTGGTGGAGCCGCAGACAGTGATGTTGTGAATACCAAGGATTAAACGGTCAATGGAAAGTCGTTTTCGGGATATCATTGCAGGCCTGGAGGTGTCTAATAAAGAATGTGTGGCTAGCATCAACGTGACATACCTTTTCATGCTGTTCTTTTATCCACTGAATCAATTTGAATATTTCAGGTGGAAAATAAATAAATAAATATGAACGGAACGACAGATTGAAAAACATCTTGGATTTGTCCATCGACTATACAAATTGTCAGCAAAAGTTTGGACAATATCCAATGAATCAATCATCTGGGTTTGTGTGGGATCACCTGGCTTGAAAGACGCCACTCTCGTTAACCCTAATCCAGCCATTCCTCTATGACAATGTATCAAATATCACTGATACAGTCCTTTACCACCTTTCGGAATTGATGCAATATGTCACAAACAAGCTAATCAATTTATTAAATGTTAAATGAACTGCAGGTACAAAGGTGTGGAGTACAAATACCTGGCTAACCCTGGTAATAATCGATTTCTGTGTGGCGCAAGGACAGGCCACAGCGCAGAGGGTATCGCAGGGGATCAGGATTGCCCATTCATGAGAACGTTGTGATCGGAAAATGCTGAATAGGAATGGCAAAACAACCCGGCGCCGATGTGAACTCCCAGACGCGGGTTACCGTGTGGGTGCCGACGTGACTACTACCAGGCAGCGACGCTAGATTTAGCACCTCTGGAAGAAGCGAACCAAGCCAGCACCTGAAAATTGATTGCGAAAGTGTATGCATTTACGCAAAGAAGGGCCACGGCTTGTTCCAAATAAGTATTAACCTACAGGTTGCAAGGTTCTGTGTTGGACGTTAATACCGACGTGGCCAATACTTATGATCCAGTGGGAATGTTTTGTGTCACGTGACCTTGATACATGCACAGCGACATTGTGCCTACAATCTGGGAATGCATCAAGGTGAATGCTCCGATGAATTGTCGCAGAGCCGTCTCAATACCCACAATTACCGGCCATGTGCTGCAACTCATGGCTCCTGCATGCCACCCCTTGGTAGGGTCTCACACAGAAATAGATCCAATGTATAAGGTGGTGAAGAAGTGAATAAAATCTTCAAATTACAAACAACATCAAACTGTTGGCTTGGAATCGTATTTCATGAACCAATGAAAGCTCAACGTTTTAGTTTTCCATCTCAGCAACGAGAGAAGTCCTCAACAAAAGACAGGCCATAGATCTTAGGCATGCTTTTGACAGTCTTCAAGTCTGCTTACACTTCACAAGCAACAATTCAACAGCAATGATCTCATTAAAGCCCATTGAAGAAGTATTCATAATTTGCAATGACATTGTCTTATAGTTGAACCGTCAAAACGATTGTGAACCTTCATAAATTTTGCAACTTTTTTCCCTTCTCGTGTCCAGCATGAATGCTAGTTGCAAAACTGGCCCTGATCGACACATTCCCTGCCTGAACGCATGGCCGCACGATGTTGGAATTCCAGGTTCAAAATCCAGGACACGCGGAGAGCTGTTGTTGTATCGATCGGACCAAGCCCTGTTGTAGAATAAACATTTCGAAAGCGAAAAATAGGATTTTCAGGCCATAATGCTGCGCCGCATCAAACAACCAAAACCAATTTTATATTAAAAAAACATAAAAACAGAAAATGTTACTTCATTTAGTTACTTGTTGTTTTGAAGTTATTTTTTCTCTTCAAGAATGAGAGTGAGAGAGTAAGGCGAAGGTGGGTCCTTGGGTGAGAAAACACCACAAACGTCGAGCACACAACAACCCCTTGATGAGAATCCCCACGAACAGCACTCCGTAACACATGCACACAATCCCCATCAATGCTCAAGCTAACCAAAAGTCCTGTCAACATCCCTATACCCCTCGAATTCTCTCCCAATAACTTCCAGGTACCGATCTAATTCTAATTTAAACTTATCTCCCTGTTTCTGCTGCCACGACCTTTCGAGGGAAGGCCATCCATGCATTAACTACTCTCTGAGTGAAAGTCCCCTACCTGACTACCGTCTTAACTCTGCCGCTTCTTTACTCTCAGGTTCTGGCCCCCTGGTTCTGTCACTGTCACTCTGTTGAATATTCATAAAGCAAAACTTAAAATTTATAATCTATACTTTCCAATTATCTAACATTTCTTCATATCTCCTCGTAACCACCTCCTTTCTAGTGTTATAAAGCCCTGTCTTCCTTCAACCGCTCCTGCATAGCTAGTCTAGCTCGGCCCGGAATCAATCTTGTTTAATCCCTGCGCTGAAACCCTCTCTATGGCTCTAAGTCCTTCCGGAAACTGTGGTGACCAAAGAACTGCACACAAATTCCTCCATGTGGCCCTCACTAAAATTCCTGTGCAATGTTAACACCCACCTCATTTTGATTTATAAAATGTTCCCCCTCTGAACACAACCTACCAATATTTGCTCTTCCTGTAGCTGCCTGCTTACCTCACCATATTCTATTAACGACCCCAGATCTTCTTCTGTGTGACACGCTCCAAATTACCCCCTTACATTCCTGTAAATCCTGCTATTTTCATTGTTCTTTCCCATCCCCAAACCTATACACTTGCTCAAGGTTAAACTCCATCTGCCAAACTTTACCCAAATCTAGTACAAGTATCAATACTTTCCTGAATCTGGATCACAACACCCCTCTGTATCCACCTTACCTCCAAGCTTTGTGTCATCTGAAAAATTTTGGAAAGTTTACTGCTTACACACCACTATCCAAATCGTTGGGGAAAAAAAAATTGTTTTTTAAAATTTAATGAATAGTCATGGTTTCGAGTACTGATCCCTTAAGGTACCCCGCTATAAAAAAAAAAAAAACATCCTCCACCAGCAAGACATCCTCCCACTCACTAAGCCACTCTGCTTCCTCTCATGAAGCAGTTTTAAATCAATTATCTACCTGAACAGTACTCCACAAGCCCTCACCTTGGTTAACAACCTCTGATGTGGTAACCTTATCAAAATACCTTCTTAAAAGTCTAGAATATACTATGCTCCACTGCCTTTCCCTATCCACAGCCGACTCTGCTGCATATCCAAATCAGACCACTGCTTTCATCGAACCCTAAAGATTTGTTAACAGGAAATACCTTTGGTAAACCCATGCTGACTACCTTTAATTGTTTTAATATTTGTTTTAAAATGGTTCCTCATCTGGTCGCTTAATTGATGTCTCCAACACCTTCCCCCACCAAAAGGGGGGAAAAGTCCAACTTTTAACCCCAAGGGTTTTTTCTGGCTGTAGTTTCCCAATTATTCTCTGGATCTTTTCTTAATCAATGGTGTTACCTTTGCCTACTCTCGAAGTCCTCCGGTACCTGGCCTGACTCCAGGGAAAACTATTGAAAA
>CM068967.1:81091872-81108147 GCA_035128595.1 Eptatretus atami
TGAGGCAGCTCTCTGAGAATAGCCAGAGAGATGTTGACTTTCACAAGCACATGATCAAATGAACCAATTGAAGGAGAGGAAGAGCAGGAGACATTTGTGGGAAAGTTAGTCATCATCAAATGTACAGAAGGAAGGATTTGCCATTTGAAGAAATCCAGGTTGGAAAGTTCACTGATTGAGTCAGTCCCATGGAGTCACAGAAGTCCTTTGTTGAAGTTCCATGGCTGGTGAGAAAGGGACAAACACCCAGCCAATATACAAGGAAATCTAACATAGGTGGAGGCCATTCAGCCCATAATGCCTGCACGACCACCATAACAATTTATATATACAAGATCCAAGGAAGAAAATGCAAAAAAAAGAAAAAAGATTATATACATTTTTTAAAAAAGTTTTTGTACTTTTTGGATTTTTTTCTTTTTCTTCTCCCTCAGGGGGAGGGGCATGGGCTTGGTAAAAAACACACACTCAACCGCACGACAACACCTCTTGACAAAGACCCCCACCAACAGCACTACCGTACACAGCACACCAATCACCATGAATGCTCAGCTACCTAAAATTCTCGCGCATCCCTCTTCATACCCTCCTATCTCCATAATTCAAGGTACCGATCTATTCTTAATTAAACGTTATTTACTTTTTTCTGTGCCAATACTTCAGGAAGAACATTCCATGATTAATTAACTTCTTGAGTAAAGTCCCCGCTTGACATACCGTCTTAACTCTCGTCTCTATTATCTCAGGCTTGAAGCCTGGTCGCCAGACTGTCGACTCTGTAAAATAATTCATCTGCACTTATTTTATCCTCATCCTGTTCATTATTTAAACATCTCAACATGTATCTTCCTCGATAACCCGGCCTCCTTTCTTAGTGTTATAAGCCAGCCACTTCCCTATCGACGCTCAGGTAGGCGTGAGGTTCTAGCTGGCCCGGAATCAATCTGTGGACCCGGCTAACACTTCTCTGATGATTATGTCCTTCCTGAATTGTCGTGAACCAAAACTGCACACAATATTCTGATGTGGCCTCACTTAAATTCTGTACAATGTTAACACACCTCTTTGATTTAATAATTGATCCCCCTTCCGAATACAACCTAAAACCATTGAATATTTGCTTTAACTATAGCTGCCTGGCACTGTGCTGCCTGCTTACCACCTGTATCTATTACCACCCCCAGATCCTTCTCCTGTGTGACACGCTCCAAAATTACCCCTTACATCCTGTAATCTCTGTTTTCATTGTTCTTTCCCATCCCCAAAACCTTACACTTGCTCAGGTTAAACTCCATCTGCCAATCTTCTGGCCAATCCATACAAATATCAATACTTTCCTGAATCTGTTCACCACCCCCAATGCTATCCACCTTACCTACAAAGCTTTGTGTCATCTGCAAATTTGGAAAGCTTACTCTTCACCCCACTATCAAAAATCGTTGATGTAAATAATGAATAGTAATGGTCCGAGTACTGATCCCTGAAGTACCCCACTACTTACCTCCTCCCAGCAAGACATCCTCCCACTCACAGCCACTCTTTGCTTCCTATCACTAAGCCAGTTTGCAATCCAATTAGCTACCTGACCAGCCTCTCCACAAGCCCTCAACTTGGCGAACAACCTCCGATGTGGTACCTTATCAAATGTCTTCTTAAAGTCGAGATATACTATATCCACTGCCTTTCCCTCATCCACCCAATCAGACACTGCTTCATAGAACTCTAAGACATTTGATAGACAGGAACTACCTTTGGTGAACCCATGCTGACTACCATAAATTAGTTTGTATTAATTTAAATGTTTCCTCATCTGGTCCTTAAATAATGTCTCCAACACCTTCCCCACAAGTTGAAGTTAAACTTACCAGGATCTGTAGTTTCCCCAATTTTCTCGGATCCATTTTAAATAATGTGTTTACATTTGCTACTCTCCAAATCCTCCGTACCTGTCCTGACTCCAGGGAACTATTGAAAATATCCCGTAACATCTCGCTTACCTGCTCAGCCACGTCCTCAATACTCTCGGGTGCATATTATCTGGACCGGAGCCTTATCTACTCTTAGATTGCCTTGCTGTTTCCTTTACTCCTCCACTCCAACCTGGATCTTCTGTAAAGCCCTTCCTCACCTCCTCGATAGTACTCTCAGCTATTGGCAATTTCTCCGGACTGTTCTTGTGTAAAAGTTTGAAGCAAAATACCTGTTTAATAAGCCTGCCATCTCACCTTCATCACTGACCACTCTCTGGTGCTATTCAATTGGCCCACACTGGTCCTAACCTGTTCTTTCCTTATATACTTAAAGAAAGCGTTTGCTATTATGTTTAATATACTTAGCCATGTCCTTCTCATACTCTCATTTGGCTTGCCGAGTTATTGTCTTCACTTGCCTCTGTTTACTCCGATAATTATATAAATCTAACTCCAGTCCTGTTATTTTAAACCGAATAATTGCCTTTTGCTTCTCCTGAATAACGTTCCTTATCTCACTGCAACCACCCTGGTCTCTTCTACTTCTAGTTTTACACCTCATTGGAAGGTACTTACTCTGCACTCCACACATTTGGTCCTTGAATGTTTCCCATTTCTCTGATGCTGATTGTCCTGTTGTTAGAGTCTCCCAATCTACATCACCCAACTCTCTCCTCATACCCTCAAGGTTTGCCTTCCTGAAATCTAATAGCCTTACCCTACTATCCTGAACTCTAACCCTCAACAGAATCTTTGCACACACAATGTTGTGGTCACTTGCTCCTAAATGCTCCCCAACCTCCACCTCCCTCCACCATATTGGATCGTTATTGAAAAGGAGGTCGAACACTGCACTCCCCCTAACCTAAACCTACGTTCCCCTAAATATCCATGGTAACGATTGAAATCACCACATATGAGGAGAGAGAGGTTTTTTTTTTAGGTTGTTTTTTTAAAATATACAATGTTGAGGCTCGTATAAAGAGCTCATTAAGAGTTGGGAGATGGTTAAATTTTGTCCATGTTGTCTGAAGAGTGTAGATGGAGTTGTCCACTGTTTGGTGGCCTGGATTGAGAGATTTGTCAGGTTAGAGTGAAGACCTCAGATATTTAAGGTTCCACACAGTTTTAAAGAATGGGGGGAGGAGGAATTGGGATGGTGTCATATGGAGGGGAGCTTTGCGGAGGCAAGGTGAGGCATTGGGGTTGGGATGAAGGGGAAGGTTTTAAGTGTGTGAGCTGCGACGGGGGGTGATTTTTGAGGATGGAGTGAGGGGGAAGCATTTAGGCAATGGGTTGAGGGGGAATTATTGTGGGTTGAGGAAGGATGCAAAAAAGGGGGGACATGAAGGAGGGATGCAGAAAGAGGGGAGTCCCAACTCTTACAAATGAAGATAAAGACCATGGGATGGGAGACAAGATCGTTTTCATAAGACCAGGAGGTACACAGCGCTGAATATCATTTTGAAAGAGCTCACGACGAGTGCAGCCGAGTGAAGCCCTGCACTCGCTTGCTACAGTTGTGCTTTGCATGCAACAGGTGTGATCAAAAAAAAATCCTCACTGATTGCAGTTTTCTGATGAACGACTGTCCACGGCCCGTTCATCAATCACCACCAAAGTTGTGAAACGCCCACACACACACCCGGCCATACCAATCAGGTCGAAAAATACCTTCTAATGATCCCACCACCACCACCCCACAACCACCCAAAGAAGATAAGAGACAGAAGAAGAAGAATGAGGCAGAAGAAGAAAAAGAAGACAGAAGAACAAGAAGCAAAGCAAGAGACAGACGCAGGAGCCAGAACGCAAGAACGAAGAACCGAACGAAGAAAGGACCCACCACCACCGCCCCCCAAGCCTGGACGAAACTTCGGCCCTATATCAGGTGGAAAGAAAACCCATGTAGCATTTATAAAGGATATACAAGGGTTGAAATGTATTTTTTAAATGATTCTAAATGCTTTTAAATGAAGAACAAGCAATTTTTAGGTTGTTTCTCCAAAACAAGCTCATCGAGTGGCCCCATGTACAAAGGTCCGTTAACATTTGACTGAAACATCCCCTTACAAACTACCCGACGGATATCGACCAAATTGGGTACGATGCATCAGGACAGCGAGGTCTCATGGGGTTGTGCTCCCCATCCTGATGCATCCACTATAAAGGAGGTGAAAGGGGGGTTTTGCCCCAAATATTGGTATTTTATTCAAAAATCTTCTTCTCAGAAACCGCCACCCGGATCCAGACCAAACTGGCCACAAGCCATCGGGACCATGCCCTAGCCTTGTGTTGTGCTCCTCATGGCCACATCTATCCCAGATAGGGGGCAACGGGCCCCTCCTCGAATCCCTCATTTTAATGAAATCATCTTCATAACAACTACCTGAGCGATTCAGACCAAATTTGATACAATGCATCAGGACGAGAAGGGCTCAAGGGGTTGTGCTCCCCATCTGGATGTGTCCCCTATAAAGGGGGCAAAAGGGGGAGGGGGGGTTTACCCAAAATATTGGCATTTCATTCAAAAACCTTCTCAGAAACTGCCAACCAGATCCAGACCAAACTGGTGGTGCGGCATCGTGACCATGCCCTAACCTTAAGTTGTGCTCCCCATGGCCGTATCTCCCCTGAAAATGGGGCCACAGCCTCATTCTTCATTAAAACAGTCATATTTTTGAGCACTCCTTGTCTTGCCAGTAAGACCATGCACAGCATAGCTTGCAAAGGAGGCACTTGTTCTGGTGGACCTTATTGGAGTCCATGATAAAGGAAACATGGACTTCAAAAGTGCTAGAGCTTCCTCTGCGTGCTGTCTACACCTCAGACCCAGACCTGCTACAGTTCTCCTGTGTGGAAGGGGTCGATATTCATTTCCAGTGGAGGGGCCTTGATGATACGTACAGCACGACATTGCACATCATCCAGGTTCTAAAGATGCATGATACTTGCGGACCTCCATGCAAGAGAAGCATATTCTATTGTTCTCCAGACATGGGCTTTGTACACTTGGGCTCGGCCAGGTGGATTCAAGTATGGAGCAATACTACGAAGGACACTCACGTCTTGTCCAACTATAACGGCGATGGAGTTTACATGAGACTGGAATCCCAAGCTCCGGGAGAACCTGACTCCAAGTATGTCCAGCTCATGTACTCGCTGCAGGGGCTTGCCACCCATGAAGAGCTCTGGAGACTGCTCACTATGTAGTCATCTTCTGAGAGACATGACATTGCTTTTCTCAGCAGCGAATAGGACATTTAATCTCTGCTCCCATTCGTTGATCTTCTGGAAATCTTCGCTCAGATAAATGATGGCATTCTGTTCATCCAACAGGCAGTAGATGGTATTATCATCAGCATCGAGGCAGGTAGGATTATGCAGGTTGTCACACACATTGTTAATGGAGACTAAAAACAAGGTGGGCCCAAGAATTGATCCTTGAAATACGGATTCATTTATTGGAGTTGAACGTGATGTTCGACAGTTGACCGCGACATGGATACGTCTGCCCGTCAAGTCGTTGAATAACCAGTGCAACAGCTGCCCTCTGACTCCGTTAGCATCCAGCTGGGCCAGCAATCCATTATGCCATACTCCATCAAATGCAGCTTTGATGTCAAGTGCCACAATTGTACCCTCCTTGACATCTGTTGAGACAAGATACCTTGATTGTAGGAAACATCACTGAATCGTGCATGAGCGTTCACGGTGAAACAGTTATCCAAATTCTAGTTGGTGTTGGTGCAGGTGCAACGGACTGACATGAAACCCATTTTGTTTCATTGAGAATGTGAAATATATTCATTCGTAACATACTACTCCACTGCAAAAAAAAAATGAAGAATCTTTCCATGCACTCAAATGCTGTGATACGTTCTACATAAACCAAATCGGTCCGATCACCCCGTGCAAAGTGAAATATGGCTGGAATACCTGCCAGAAAAGTAATTAATCCACGAGTGAGTTCTCCCTGGGCAGGGAAACAAGATTTGGCCATCCATGATGAAAAGTTTTAAAATAAGTTTTATGATCTTTGCACACTTAGGCATGGTGATTTTTCAAGTGCGATCCTGCTCAGCAATTACACCTTGCTTGGCATTTACAAGCCAATTGATGCATCGGATGTTGTGGTCGAGCAGACGCCTGTTTCAGTTCATCCATTTGATAAGATTCAGTAGAACCCGGCACACATGGTCTGCACGCTGATTGTTATGTGGAACTCATGGCTATCAAATGGAGTCGCTGCGTGAGAGGCTAGAAACTTGTCAAGCTGACCACAAGGTGGAGGAAAGAGGTGGAAGGAGACAGAGACAAAATGTCAGAGTGAGGAGAACAGACTGCAGTTTGTTACAGACAATAGGGTTGGTGAGAATATCGGAGTTCATGTGTTTCGATGGGAGAGAGCTCTCCAAAAAGTTAACAATCGCAACAACGTCAATGTTCAAGTCGGCGTATTAAAGGTTTGAATTGTCTTGTTGATGATTCAGGGAGATGAGTACACAGACAAAAGAAAGGACAATTGAGTTGAAGCAGAGGTTTAAAGGAATTTGTTAAGAGACAAACATATGTGACCTGGTGATGTTGAGAAGAGATTAAAAGCCCAAAAAAATGGCAACACAAGATGTGATGTGGTGGAATCGTGCGAGTTCAACAATCCCTACGTGGTAAGGCAGAGAAGGACGCACACCTCCACCTCTTGCGAAGAGATACTATAAGTCTGAAAACATTGGACTTCACAGAATTCTGGGAGTTGGAAGGGGGGAGGGTCGGAGCGGGGCGACGGGGGGGGGGGGGAGGAGGAGACTGACAATGCAGCCGAGATAGTGAGTGGAGAGGGAGGAAGGGAAGACTCAATAATACTGTTGGAAAATGTCTTACAGCAATATTAAGAGGGAACAAGTCAAGAAAGCCCCAATGAAGGCCCCAAGCAAGGCCCCAAACAAGGCCCCAAACAAAAACCTAAGCAAGGCCCAAACAAGGCCCCAAACAAGGCCCCAAATAAGGCCCCAAACAAGGCCCAAACAAAAACCAAGCAAGGCCCCAAGCAAGACCTGTGGTGAAGTTAAAGAAGAAGACAAAGCCGCACTTCGTGACGTGTGACTTGCTTGTGGAGCTATAGCTGGAAAACTGCTTTGACTAAAGGATGGTCCCTTGGTTCTTGTCGTTGACTGGCGTTGTAGTCTACTGAGGCTTAAACGGTGAGAGTTGAGGGTGCACCTAGCTCTGTGTGTTTGCTGTGTTAATTATTATTATACTTCGCTGTAGTCGATTGTTGATGTACCTTTTTGTTTGTGTTTGTAGAGATGGCTTAAATCAAGCAAATTAAAGCCTAATTCACCGAAGGCCTTTCTCTCTCATTCATTTCAAGACCCCAAACAAGGCCCCAAGCAAGGCCCCAAACAAGGCCCCAAGCAAGGCCCAAACAAGGACCCGAGCAAGGACCCGAGCAAGGCCCAAACAAGGACCCAAGCAAGACCCCAAACAGGCCCAAGCAAGGATCCAAACAAGGCCCCAAACAAGGCCCCAAAAAAAACTAAGCAAGGCCCACAAGCAGGCCCCAAACAAGGCCCCAAACAAGGCCCCAAGCAAGGCCCTAAGCAAGGCCCAAGCAAGACCTGTGGTGAAATTAAAGAAGACAATGCCGCACTTCGTGACGTGTGACTTGCTTGTGGAGCTATAGCTGGAAAACTGCTTTGACTAAAGGATGGTCCTTGGTTCTTGTCGTTGACTGGCGTTGTAGTCTACTGAGGCTTAAACGGTGAAGTTGAGGGTGCACCTAGCTCTGTGTGTTTGCTGGTTAATTATTATTATACTTCGCTGTAGTCGATTGTTGATGTACCTTTTTGTTTGTTTGTAGAGATGGCTTAAATCAAGCAAATTAAAGCCTAATTCACCGAAGGCCTTTCTCTCTCATTCATTTCAAGACCCCAAACAGGCCCCAAGCAAGGCCCCAAACAAGGCCCCAAGCAAGGCCCCAAACAAGGACCCGAGCAAGGACCCGAGCAAGGCCCCAAACAAGGACCCAAGCAAGACCCCAAACAAGGCCCCAAGCAAGGATCCAAACAAGGCCCCAAAGGCCCCAAGCAAGACCTCAAACAAGGCCCCAAACAAGGACCCAAGCAAGGACCAAGCAAGACCCCAAACAAGGCCCCAAGCAAGGATCAAAACAAGGCCCAAACAAGGCCCCAAACAAGACCCAAACAAGGACCCCAAACAAGGCCCCAAGCAAGGCCCCAAACAAGGACCCAAGCAAGGCCCAAACAAGGGCCCAAAGCAAAGGCCCAAACAGGCCCCAGGCCCCAAACAAGGCCCCAAACAAGGCCCCAAACAAGACCCCAAACAAGGACCCAAACAAGGCCCCAAGCAAGGCCCCAAACAAGGACCCAACCAAGACCCCAAACAAGGCCCCAAAGAGTGGGGAAAACAGGGGACCCCAAATTGTTGTTGGAGTAAATTCCACAGGAAGTATATAGTCATCAGCGTGTTTTTGCTTTATTTACATCGATTGACGTTCCACATGTTTGGTGGTGATGAACGGGCCGTGGACAATCGTTCATCAGAAAACTGCAATCAGTGAGGAATTCATTTTTTTTTTCACTCATCGCAGGCAAAGCACAACTGCAGCAAGAACGTGCGAGGCTTCGCGAGGCTTCACTCGGCTTCACTCGGCTGCACTCATCGTCGTGAGCTCTTTCAAAATGATACCTGTTATTCATTTCGTCGCCACTCAAAGTATTTAATTTCAACCGACCAGTTCCGAGCGAGGTGCTGACACCTTTCCAAGTGATTATTCGGAAGAAGTGGAGGAATAATTCAAAAGGTCATCGGTCAGTTAACTCATGGGGAGATTAGCAACACTCGGAAATCAATCTGGAGACGTGAAAATGCAAATGACCGCACGAATGAAACGAAAAGTATTAGAAATGAAATTAAGGAATTTGCCAAGAAAGCAAAATGAAATTTTATTGTCACTGCCGGCACACGATAAGTCGCTAATGGTGCGCACTGGCGTCAGCAGAGCGGCAGAGAAAATCACAATTTCAAACAGCCTTTCATTAATGTGCTCTGCAGAAACATTCGGTCTTTGGAGGAATCCATCGGCACATTTCACGTCGAGCTCGATGCTGCTCCGTGAAAATGGAAATGTGCGGTTACAGTTCAACTCGAACCAACATGGACGTGGAATCGCAGACTGGCACCGTCGGCCTACTCATCAATTGTGAAATACAGGAGATCTGTTGTACAAATACGTGTGTGTCCAACTCCTACCGTGTACCGTGTGTGTCCAACTCCTACCGTGTACCGTGTGTGTCCAACTCCTACCGTGTACCGTGTGTGTCCAACTCTTACCATGTACAATGTGTGTCCAACTCCTACCGTGTACCGTGTGTGTCCAACTCTTACCGTGCACCATCTACGAAGTGCACAGGTGGAATGCAATGCACTGCAGCACCCTAACAATTGATTTGGTAAGATGGCTGCCATTGCAGACCCATTCAACATGATGCAAGGATGGAAGTGTAGTCACAAGAAGAGGGCTGAATTGTGGATCCCCTCAAGGGAAGGACACAAACTGACAAGGCTGTCCATCAAGACACTTGCAGGTCTGTCTGCATTACTATAAACTGGAGAATAAAAGGAGAATAAATGACACATGGATCATCAGAGCATCGGTCAAACCATGGTTAGGGTATAGCCGTGTAACGGAGCTGTCGACACCACAACACAATTGTTGATTTTAGATGGGCTTTAAAAAAGATATATAAAAAATGAAGACTGTCAAAATCCTCCTGAAAATCAAAAAAAGAAAAAAGAATGGACAAGATCACAGATTATCGACACAAACAATGTGCTGGGTGGGTATTGTACACAACTGTATTTGGTATAATGTCAAACAGCAGGTCACAGGTGCAGACAGTGATGATATGAATACCAAGGAGTGTGGAGACAAACAGCAGGTCACATGTGCGGACAGTGATGATGTGAATACCAATGATTGTGGAGTCAAACATCAGGTCACAGGTGCAGACAGTGATGATATGAATACCAAGGATTGTGGAGACAAACAGCAGGTCACAGGTGCAGAAAGTGATGATATGAATACCAATGATTGTGGAGACAAACAGCAGGTCACAGGTGCAGACAGTGATGATATGAATACCAAGGAGTGTGGAGACAAACAGCAGGTCACAGGTGCAGACAGTGATGATATGAATACCAAGGATTGTAGAGTCAAACATCAGGTCACAGGTGCAGACAGTGATGATATGAATACCAAGGATTGTGGAGACAAACAGCAGGTCACATGTGCGGACAGTGATGATGTGAATACCAATGATTGTGGAGTCAAACAGCAGTTCACAAGTGTAGACAGTCAGTTAGGTCAGGTGTGGGAGCATGTGCCGGAGCAGCGCGTCACTGCGTCCACTTTCCGCTGGTACTCCTAGGGCCACCGTCTGGCCATCCCCCAGGCAGATGCCTGGCCCATCCCTATCTCCTTGAGATGCTGATCAACCTGCTGCAACCACGAGGCACGTGGTCGGCCCATCGGCCTCCTCAACTCATGAGGCTCCCTCACTGAAAGAATCTCATGAGCAGGATCAGCATTAAGAAAACAAGCCACATGCCCATACAGCCACAGCTGACACTCACGGACTATGCAGGTAACAAATCTCATTTTAGTCTCTCTCAGCAACCGCTCGTTGGACACAAAGTCTGACCAGTGATAGCCAATGATTCTCTGCAGAGACTTGGTACCAAAGGAATTAAGTCTCCATCTCAGATCCCTGGTCCAAAGAGAGCATCCATAGAGCAAGACTGGAAGCACCCAAGGATCTGAAGACTGGGATTTTCATCCTCCCGCACAGGGACCGACAGCGCCACACCACATGATCCAGTGAATCCATGACTCCCCAGGCCCGATCCAGATGTCTATTGACCTCAAGCTCACAGCCAGTAGAGACATGAATGTAATTGCCAAGGTAAGTGAATCTCTCCATGACCTCAACATCATCACCACAAACAGGTACACACAGGACTGCAGCATCCAAGATGTAAATGAAATCCTGGACCTTAGTTTTGACCCAGGAAACCTGGAATCCCAGAGGCTCCGACTTCTCATTCAGCACCTCGAGGGCCCCTGAAAGGATATCTCGAGTCTTGGCAACGATGACTGCATCAGCTGCGAAATCAAGGTCAGAGATCTTGACATTCCCAAACGATGCACCGCAGCTTGATCTCTCCGACATACTCCTCAGAATCCAGTCCATACAATGTGCTGAAAAGTGTGGGGGCCAAAACACACCCCTTACAAACTCCAGTAACAACGAGAAATAAGTCAAATATGGTACCACCACATCTCACAGCACTCTCAGTACCAGAGTATAGTTCAGACATCACATCAATCAGTTTTGGTGGCACCCCACGAAGACCAAGAATCCTCCAGAGGGCATCCCGATTCACTGAATCGAACGCTTTGCAGAGATCAACATACGCTGCGAGCAGCCCCTTCCGAAACTCTCGTCTGCGTTCGGTGAGGACACGAAGAGCAAGGATACGGCCAATCGTTGACCTCTTTGGTGTAAAGCCTGACTGCTCTGGACGCTGGTGCTCAAGCAGATGGTGGTAAACCCTATCAAGAATTATCCAAGCAAAGACCTTGCCCGGCACTGAGAGCAGCGTCACCCCTCGGTAGTTGTTGCAGTCTTGGCGATCACCCTTCCATTTCCAGAGAAGGACAACAAGGCCTCTCTTTCAGTCAGTTGGGATGATGCCTGTGTTCAAAGCAGAGCACAAAACTGCGTGCAACGACACAAGTGCAGCATTTCCACCAGCCTTGAGAAGTTCAGCATGGATGCCACAGATCCCATGGGGTTTACTACAACATTTCAACCGTTTCACCGCAGCTTGTGTTTCCACAAACGAAGGTGGACCACAGTTGATTGGAGGGTCAGCAATCGGGATAGTAACACCCCTGACATCCACCTCGACAGTTGGTGGATCAGTCTGGTGGAGCCGCAGACAGTGATGTTGTGAATACCAAGGATTACGGATCAATGGAAAAGTTCGTTTCGCGGAATATCATTTGCAGGCCTGGAGGTGTCTAATAAGAATGTGTGGCTAGCCATCATCGTGACATACTTTTCATGCTGTTCTTTTATCCACTGAATCAATGAATATTTCAGGTGGAAAATAAATAAATAAATATGACGTGAACGACAGATTTGAAAAACATCTTGGATTTGTCCATCGATATACAATTGTCACAAAAGTTTGGACAATATTCCAATGAATCATCATCTGGGTTGTGTGGGATCACCGCTTGAAGACCCACTCTCGTTAACCTAATCCAGCCTTCCTCTATGACATGTATCAAATATCACTGAATACCCTTTACCACCTTTCGGAATTGATGCAATCATGTCACAACAAGCTAATCAATTTATTAAATGTTAAATGACTGCAGGTACAAGGTGTGGAGTACAAATACCTGGCTAACCTGGTAATAATCGATTTCTGTGTGGCGCAGGACAGGCCACAGCGCAGAGGGTATCGCAGGGGATCAGGATTGCCCATTCATGAGACGTTGTGATCGAAAATGCTGATAGGATGGCAAACAACCGGCGCCGATGTGAACTCCCAGAGCGGGTTACCGTGTGGGTGCCGACGTGAACTACAGGCAAGCGACGCTAGATTAGCACCTCTGGAAGAAGCACCAGCCAGACCTGAAAATTGATTTGCGAAGTGTATGCATTTACGCAAAGAAGGGCCACGGCTTGTTCCAAATGAAGTATTACCTACAGGTATGCAAGGTTCTGTGTTTGACGTTAATACCACGTGGCCAATACTTATGATCCAGTGGGAATGTTTTGTGGTCACGTGACCTTGATACATGCACAGCGACATTGTGCCTACAATCTGGGAATCATCAGGTGAATGCTCCGATGAATTGTCGCAGACCGTCTCAATACCCACAATACCGCCATGTGCTGCACTCATGAGCTCCTGCATCCACCCCTTGTAGGGTCTCACACAGAATAGATCACACTGTAATAAGGTGGTGAAGAAGTGATAAAATCTTCAAATTACAAACAACATCAAACTGTTGGCTTGGAATCGTATTTCAATGAACCCAATGAGCTCAACGTTAGGTTTTCCATCTCACAACGAGAGAAGCCTCAACAAAGACAGGCCATAGATCTTAGGACATGCTTTTGACAGTCTTCAAGTCTTGCTTACACTTCACAAGCAACATTCAACAGCAATGATCTTCATTAAAGCCCAAATTGAAGAGTATTCATAAATTTGCAATGACATTGTCACTTATAGTTGACCGTCAAACGATTGTGACTTCATAAATTTTGCAACTTTTTCCCCTTCTCGTGTCCGCAATGAATGCTAGTTTGCAAACTGGCCTGATCGACATTCCCGCCTGAACGCATGGCCCACGATGTTGGAATTCCAGGTTCAAATCCAGGACACGCGGACGAGCTGTTGTTGTATCGATCGGACAAGCTGTTGTAGAATAAAACATTTCGAAAGCGAAAATAGGATTTTCAGGCCATAATGCCTGCGCCGCATCAACACCAAACCAATTTATATTAAAAAAACATAAAACAGAAAATGTTACTTCATTAGTTACTTGTTGTTTTTGAAGTTATTTTTCTCTTTCAAGAATGAGAGTGAAGAGAGTAGGCGAAGGTGGGTCTTGGGTGAGAAACACACAACGTCGAGCACACAACACCCCTTGATGAGATCCCCACGAACAGCACTCCGTACACATGCACACAATCACCCATCAATGCTCAAGCTAACCAAAAGTCCTGTCAACATCCCTATACCCCTCGATCTCCATAACTTCCAGGTACCTATCTAATTCTAATTTAAACTTATCTCCTGTTTCTGCTGCCACGACCTTTCAAGGGAAGGCCATTCCATGCCATTAACTACTCTCTGAGTGAAAGTCCCCTACCTGACTACGTCTTAACTCTCCTCTTCCTTTACTCTCAGGTCTGGCCCCTGGTTCTGTCACTGTCCACTCTGTTGAATAATTCATCTGCACTTATTATATCTATACTTTTCATTATCTTAAACATCTCTATCATATCTCCTCGTAACCGCCTCCTTTCTAAGTGTATAAAGCCCTGTCCCCTTCAACGCGCTCCTCATAGCTGAGTCTAGCTGGCCCAGAATCAACTTGTAACCCTGCGCTGAATCTTCTTATGGCATCTATGTCCTTCCGGAACTGTGGTGACCAGAACTGCACACAATATCTCCCTGTGGCCCTCACTAAATTCCTGTGCAATGTTAACACCACCTCTTTTGATTTATAAATGTTCCCCCTCCGAACACAACCTAAAACCATATTTGCTCTTCCTGTAGCTGCCCTGGCACTGTGCTACCTGCTTACCTCCAGTATCTATTACCACCCCAGATCCTTCTTCTGTGTGACTCGCTCCAAAATTACCCTTACATCCTGTAATCTCTATTTTCATTGTTCTTTCCCATCCCCAAAACCTTACACTTGCTCAGGTTAAACTCCATCTGCCAATCTTTGCCAAATCTTACAATTATCAATACTTTCCTGAATCTGATCACACCCCCTCTGCTATCCACCTTACCTCCAAGCTTTGTGTCATCTGAAAATTTGGAAAGTTTACTCTTTACCCCACTATCCAAATCGTTGATGTAAATAATGAATAGTAATGGTTCGAGTACTGATCCCTAAGGTACCCCGCTACATCCTCCCAGCAAGACATCCTCCCACTCACAGCCACTCTGCTTCCTCTCATGAAGCAGTTTTTAATCCAATTATCTACCTGACCAAAAGAGATGAGATAGTTGTTAACTTGTTGTTTTTGAAGTATTTTTCTCTTCAAGAATGAGAGTGAAGAGGAGTAGGCGAAGGTGGGTCTTGGGTGAGAAACCACAACGTCGAGCACCAACAACCCTTGATGAGATCCCCACGAACACACTCGGTACACTGCACACAATTCACCCATTCAATGCTCAAGCTAACCAAAAGGTCCTGGTCAAAATCCCTATACCCTCGGATCCTTCCATAACTTCCCAGGGTACGGATCTAATTTAATTAAACTTAATCCTGTTTCTGGCTGCCACGACTTTCGGAGGGAAGGCCATTCCAGCATACTACTCTCTGATGAAAGTCCTACCTGACTACCGTCTTAACTCCCCTCCCTCTTCTTTACTCTCAAAGGCTGGCCCCTGGTTTCGTCACTGTCACTCTGTTGAATAATTCATATGCACTTATTATATCTATAACTTTTCATTATCATTAAACATTTCTATCAATCTCCGCGTAACCACTCCTTTCTCAGGTATAGGGCCTGTCCTTCAGTCGACTCGCTCATCATAGCTGAGTCTTGCTCGGCCCGATCCATTTGTAACCTGCGCTGACCGTGCTCTCATGGTATCTATGTCTCTGCGGAACTGTAGGGACCAAGACTGCACACATATTTCTCGACTGTGAGCCCCTCCAACTAAATTCCTGTACAATGATTACACCACCTCTTTAGATTTATAATGTTCCCCCCTCACTGAACACAACGCATCTAAAACCATATTTGCTCTATCCTGTAGCTGCCTGCTAACCTCCCATATCTATTACCACCCAGATCCTTCTCTGTTGTGACACGCTCCAAAATACCATTACATACCTGTAATCTCTATTTTCATTTTCTTTCCCATCCCAAAACCTTACACTTGCTCGGTTAAAACTCCATCTGCCAAACTTTACCAATCTATAAAGTATCAATACTTTCCTGAATCTGATCACCACCCCCTCTGCTATCCCACCTTACCTCCAAAGCTTGTGTCATCTGAAAATTTGAAAGTTTACTCTTTACCACTATCCATAATCGGTTGATGTAAATAATGATAGTAATGGTTCGAGTACTGATCCCTAAAGGGTACCCCGCTAACAATCCCTCCCAGCAGACATCCCCCACTCACAGCCACTCTGTTCCTCTCATGAGCAGTTTTAATCAATTATCTACCTGACCAGTGACTCCACAAGCCCTCACCTTGGTTAACAACTCTGATGTGTACTTATCAAATACCTTTTAAAGTCTAGATATACTATGTCCACTGCCTTTCCCCTCATCCACCCAATCAGACACGCTTCATCGAACCTTAAGATTTGATTTTTTTTTAACAGGAAATACTTTGGGTAAACCCATGCTGACTACCTTTAATTGTTTTATTTGTTTAAATGGTTCTCATCTGGTCTTAATTGATGTCTCCAACACCTTCCCGACAAGGGATGTCAAAACTACGGTCT
>CM068967.1:81108172-81123954 GCA_035128595.1 Eptatretus atami
AGGTCTGTAGTTTCCCAATTATTCTCTGGATCTTTTCTTAAATAATGGTGTTACATTTGCTACTCTCAAGTCCTCCGGTACCTGGCCTGACTCCAGGGAACTATTGAAAATATCTGTTAACATCTCGCTTACCTGTTCAGCCACCTCCATCAACACTCTCAGGTGCATATTATCTGTCACCGGAGCCTTTTCTACTCTTAGATTTCCTAATCCTCGGTGTTCCTTTCGAGTAAGTACCCTCTGCTTCCCCTATTCTTGATGTTGCCCACATTTAGCATCTATCACATTTTGTGTACTCCTCTTCCTTTCACCTTCGTTCTCTATGTATACCTTTTCCCCCCACCATATTCCCAAAGCCCCAACTGAATTAAACGCTAGGCCTCACCCTGCTCCTTCCAATAAACTCATTCAAATACCCGCTAAACTGCTATAAACACAACTGCAACCTTTATAGATACAAAACCCACAACCCCTGAGTCCCGACAACAAGAAACACAAAACAACACACAAGAACACTTATCTTGATCTGGCCTAGGAGCTTACAAAGCCTCGTTTGAACAACCTGAAGATGAAACCAATGGAACAGGATTCTGGTACTCTCCGCTCGGGGGTACGCCTCGGATCCGGGTCGGTAATGGCCCGGATCGCGCAGATCCTGCCGAGGGTGAATTTCCCCGGTAGTTTGGACGACGTGGGTATTTAGGTATATTGAAATTGGCAATTGACCCTATTCCACGTGGTCGACTTATTGGCGATCTTTGGTCCGATAAGGGACCCGTGACCTTTCGGATTTATCTGAAAGGTACGACCTAAATTCCGGGTGTTCGGTGGAGCCGACTCTACTGCTCCCCCTAGCGGTCATGCTCGCCACCGAGACCCGGCCCCACAACAATATTATGTTATACTTATTGTTCGCAGTGTATAATAAGAGAGAATTACATCCACAATGCCAAAATAAACCAATCGTTTCATCGTTGTGGATAAAAGTATTGATCAGCAATCAGTCGCTCAAGTTTTTCGAACTATAGCTCATGAGGGGGGAGAATCCTTGAGCAATCATAAAATGAAATTTCTCTCGAAAGATTTTCTGTTAAAATGAAAACAGACCAAAACTAGAAGGGCACTCGGAAGAGCGCACACCTCCGCCACGTAATGCCTGCTCCATGAGAACATATCGAGCCCATTACATGTTTTGAAATATCATGCTATAAAGTACTATATCGTTTTTGGCCCGATCTCTCAATGGTGAAGAATCATTTTAAAAATGCTCGTAGCCGGATCCGGATTCAGATCTTCACCAAAATCTAATCAGCTCATCCTTGTCGCACACCCAACCTGTCCACAAAATTTCATCCGAATCCATCGACAACTTTTTGAGACATCCTGTCCACAAACGGACAGACAAACAAACAGACAGAGATGGGTAAAAATATAACGTCCTTCCACCTCCGGTGGCAGAGGTAAATAAAGAAGACTCCAATGCATGCAAACATGCAAATACCATAGATCTTCAAATCGATTGGAGGATCAGCTGAAGATCACTTTGAATGATGGAACAATGAAAATAGAGATTACAGGATGTAAGGGGTAATTATGGAGTGTGTCACACAGAAGAAGGATCTGGGGGTGGTAATAGATACGGGAGGTAAGCAGGTAGCCACAGTTGCCAGGCAGCTACAGGTAGAGCAAATAGGGTTTGAGGCTGTATCCGGAGGGGGAACATTCATAAATTAAAAGAGGTGGTGTCAACATTGTACAGGAATTTAGTGAGGGCCACATCGAGAATATTGTGTGCAGTTTTGGTCACGACAATTCAGGAAGGACATAGATACCATAGAGAGGGTTCAGCGTAGGGTTATCTAGATTGATTCCGGGCCGAGCTAGACTCAGCTATGAGCGAGCGACTGAAGGAGACAGACCTTATACACTAGAAAGGAGCGGTGACGAGGAGATACGATAGAGATGTTTAACATAATGAAAGGTGAAGATAAAATAAGTGCAGATGAATTATTCAACAGAGTGGACAGTGTCGGACCAGGGGCCACAGCCTGAGAGTAAAGAAGAGGAGAGTTAAATGGTAGTTAGGTAGGGGACTTTCACTCAGAGAGTAGTTAATGCATGGAATGGTCTCCCTGGAAAGGTAGTGGCAGCAGAAACATGGAGATATTTAAATTAGAAATAGATGGGTACCTTGAAGTTATGGAGATAGAAGGGGTATAGTGAGGGTCTCGTCAAGGGATGGTGGTGTGGTTGGATTTATATTTCTCACCCAATAACCACCTCTTCCCCCCCCCCCCACCCTCCTCCCCCTAACAGCCTCCTCCTACGTCTGGTGTCATTGTGTATCCTTGGTAATGTATGAAAGTTAGACAAAGAGAGAAGGTCATTTTCCCTCTCATATATCTTCATTGAATATAATTCCGACCCCACTGCATACAAGTAATTGTGCCAAGGTCGTGGCACACAGTGAACGACTTTCATTGAGTTAAAACCACGTGACCTTTAACATACATAACTAGTTGGTATTCATGGCATGCATACCCCCCACAGTCTTGAGAAGGACTTGGTGCGGGCCAACTCTTGTTTTCTGAGATTTTATTCTTTGATCAAACATGGCTGGTAGACCACGTGACCAATGACGTCATCTTAATCAAACCGTATTTCCCACCGGGACTTGATCAATTCGTTAAATTTTGCATTGATCGGTTAAGTGGTTTCTCCTACTAAGATTTTCAAAGATTTTCCCTAAGATCCAATATGGCTGCCAGACCACATGACACACGATCGTCATTTATATGACCACGTGACACCTGCTCAAATTTCAAGTCTATCGGATGAAAATTGTCAATTTTAGAAATCTGGGCCGATGTTGATCTTCTGGCCTATGTTGACCTTTTGGCCTGTGTTGACATTCTGGCCTATGTTGACCTCTAAAACAGTTGGTGGTTGAATTCAGTGACCTGATATGCAAATCCTGTTCAAATTTCAAGTCGATCAGATGAAAATTGGTCTACGTTGACCTTTGAGTCGATGTTGACCTCAACAATAGTTAGTGGTTGAATTCAGTAACTTGATATGGAAATCCTGTTCAAATTTTAAATCAATCGGATGAAAATTGAGGATTTTAGAAAACTGGCCCGTGTTGACCTTCGGCCTATGTTGACCTCAAAAGAGTGACCGCGATATCACGAGGTGATGAAACATGTGGTAAAGTTTCAATTTCTTCCACTGAACGGTTTTCGATGTACACTCTTTAAAAAATACAGATGCGTACGACTTGCACCGTACGTAAATAAACTTACCGATCGCTTAACCCTGCTTTTCGCTTCACGAGCGCAGGGTAACAAATGCAGACGGGGCGGCTGGCTTTACACGTCCCCCGATGAAGGGATAATGCTCCGATACGTAGTGCCACCTTCAACGGGGCAGCTCTAATCAGCTTCAACCATAAAGGGGAAAAATAAATGACCAGAAGAGAGCAAGGTAACAAATGAAACATCCTGAGGTCTCTTCTGTCATCAGCGTTTCGACCGAAATGAGGTCTCGAGATCAAGGACCACAGAGCAAAAAACAGACAAGGCCCTATTCAAAAATGGACATCCGCAGGCGTCAAGTACAGCAGACTTTCCGGTGAACGCTCAAACGTGCACAGAGTTGCATAAATAAACTATTACTGTCCCGACACCACCTGGCAGGAGAAAGAAATAAGGGAAAAGATCTCAGCATTCCTTGGTGACGGCAGAAAGGATTAATGAGCTGCAAGTACATTCAGCATTCAAAGAGCGTAATGGCTGCCTGCGCGTTTCTGATGAGAGCATGCCGTGCGTACAGAGTGATGATGGGCAGTTCAGTGTGCAACAACATGGAGAGGAGAACCGAAAACCGACATCCATAAGGTCCGGATTCCAACGGTGACATACTCCACATCTACAAGGTCGTCCCACATCAACAGTGGTTTACTTGGTTCGAAAACAACAACTCGATGCACATTTCAGGGTCCGGTACTATAGTTCTACTGAGGAACAATCATGGTCAAACAGTGCATGGATATTTCATTTTAAATGGGTCATCACACGAACCTGTCGTCTGTCGTTTGAGCTGTCGTCTGAATTTAATTCCCGGCCCAACAACTGAATTTAATTCCCGGCCCAACAACTGAATTTAATTCATGGCCCAACAATTAAATTTCATTCCATCCATTGGGACCACACTCTGTGCAGAGCGTTGTTGCTGCCTCAGCAGTCTCCTGGGCTGTTGGGTACAATCCTGGACGGGTCGCCACTCCGACACGGGATACCAGCAAGCTGGTACTCATTTTGCCAACCTCGGAAGGATGACAGGCAGAGTCAACCCCACCTGGTATTAATTCAACAATGAGTGGGATTTGAACTCAGGATCCTCGGATCCCAAGCTCACTACTCTCGCCATTTAGCCAAAACTAGGCATGAATTGAATTTCCGGCCCAACAACTGAATTTAATTCATGGCCCAACAACTGAATTGAATTCCCCGCCCAACAACTGAATTTAATTCCTGGCGCAACAACTGAATTTAATTCCTGGCCCAACAACTGAATTTAATTCCCCGCCCAACAACTGAATTTAATTTCTGGCGCAACAACTGAATTGAATTCCCCGCCCAACAACTGAATTTAATTCCTGGTGCAACAACTGAATTAAATTATTGGCACAACAACTGAATTTAATTCCTGGTGCAACAACTGAATTAAATTATTGGCACAACAACTGAATTTAATTCCCGACACAACTGAATTTAATTGCTGGTGCAACAACTGAATTTAATTCCTGGCCCAACAACTGAATTTAATTCCCCACCCAACAACTAAATTTAATTCCCGACGCAACAACTGAATTTAATTCCCGGGCCAACCACTGAATTTAATTCCCGGGCCATACCACTTCTTATCGGAATTTAATTCCCGTCCCAACACCTGAAATTATTCCCGGGCCAACAACTGAATTTAATTCCCACCCAACCACTGAATTTAATTCCCACCCAACAATGAATTTAATTTCCCACCCAAACAACTGAATTTAATTCCCGGCCAACACTGAATTTAATTCCCGGGCCAACACTGAATTTAATTTCCCGCCCAACAACTGGATTTAATTCCCGGGCCGACAACTGAATTTAATTTCCCACCCTACAACTGATTTAATTTCCACCCTACAACTGAATTTAATTTCCCACCCTACAACTGAATTTAATTTCCACCCAAACCACTGAATTTAATTCCCCCCCAACAACTGAATTTAATTTCCCCACCCAACAACTAAATTTAATTTCCCGCCAACAACTGAATTTATTCCCGGGCCAACCACTGAATTTAATTTCCCGCCCAACACCTGAATTTAATTTCCCGCCAAACAACTGAATTTAATTCCCACCCAACAACTAAATTTAATTTCCCACCCAACAACTGAATTTAATTCCCGCCCAACAACTGAATTTAATTTCCACCACAAACTGAATTTAATTTCCCACCCAACACTGAATTTAATTTCCCACAACACTGAATTTAATTTCCCACCCAACACTGAATTTAATTTCCCACCCTACAACTGAATTTAATTCCCGCCCCAACAACTGAATTTAATTCCCGGCCAACCACTGAATTTAATTCCCGCCCAACAACTGAATTTAATTTCCCGCCCAAAACTCAATTTAATTCCCCACCAAACAACTAAATTTAATTTCCCACCCAACAACTGAATTTAATTCCCGCCCCAACAACTGAATTTAATTTCCCCCCAAACACTGAATTTAATTTCCCACCCAACCACTGAATTTAATTTCCCACCCAACAACTGAATTTAATTTCCCACCCAACCACTGAATTTATTTCCCACCCAACAACTGAATTTAATTTCCACCCAACAACTGAATTTAATTTCCACCCAACAACTAAATTTAATTTCCCGCCCAACAACTGAATTCAATTCCCGGGCCAACCACTGAATTTAATTTCCCGCCCAACACTGAATAATTTAATTTCCCGCCCAACACCTGAATTTAATTTCCCACCAACAACTGAATTTAATTTCCCACCCAACACTGAATTAATTTCCACCCAACAACTGAATTTAATTTCCCACCCAACCACTGAATTTAATTTCCCACCCTACAACTGAATTTAATTCCGCGCCCAACAACTGAATTTAATTTCCCACCCTACAACTGAATTTAATTTCCCACCCTAAACTGAATTTAATTCCCACCCTACAACTGAATTTAATTTCCCACCCTACAACTGAATTTAATTCCCACCCTACAAACTGAATTAATTCCACCTACAACTGATTTAATTTCCCACCCAACCACTGAATTAATTCCCCACCCAACAACTGAATTTAATTTCTCCACCCAACAACTAAATTTAATTTCCCGCCCAACAACTGAATTTAATTCCCGGGCCAACCACTGAATTTAATTCCCGCCCAACACCGAATTAATTTCCCGCCAAACAACTGAATTTAATTCCCCACCCCAACAACTAAATTTAATTCCCACCCAACAACTGAATTAATTCCCGCCCCACCCAACAACTGAATTTAATTTCCCACCCACAACTGAATTTAATTTCCCACCCAACCACTGAATTTAATTTCCCACCCAACAACTGAATTTAATTTCCCACCCAACCACTGAATTTAATTTCCCACCCTACAACTGAATTTAATTCCCGCCCCAACAACTGAATTTAATTCCCGGGCCAACCACTGAATTTAATTCCCGCCCCAACAACTGAATTTAATTTCCCGCCAAACAACTCAATTTAATTCCCCACCAAACAACTAAATTAATTTCCCACCCAACAACTGAATTTAATTCCCGCCCAACAACTGAATTTAATTTCCCACCCAACAACTGAATTTAATTTCCCACCCAACCACTGAATTTAATTCCCACCAACAACTGAATTTAATTTCCCACCCAACCACTGAATTTAATTCCCACCAACAACTGAATTTAATTTCCCACCCAACAACTGAATTTAATTTCCCACCAACAACTAAATTTAATTTCCCGCCAACAACTGAATTCAATTCCCGGGCCAACCACTGAATTAATTCCCGCCCGCCCAACACTTGATAATTTAATTTCCCGCCCAACACCTGAATTTAATTTCCCACCCAACAACTGAATTTAATTCCCACCCAACCACTGAATTTAATTTCCCACCCACAACTGAATTTAATTTCCCACCCAACACTGAATTTAATTTCCCACCTACAACTGAATTTAATTCCCGCCCAACAACTGAATTAATTCCCGGGCCAACCACTGAATTAATTCCCGCCCCAACAACTGAATTTAATTTCCCGCCCAACAACTGAATTTAATTCCCCCACCCAACAACTAAATTTAATTTCCACCCAACAACTGAATTTAATTCCCGCCCCAACAACTGAATTTAATTCCCACCCAACAACTGAATTTAATTTCCCACCCAACCACTGAATTTAATTTCCCACCCAACAAACTGAATTTAATTTCCACCCAACCACTGAATTTAATTTCCCACCCAACACTGAATTAATTTCCACCCAACCACTGAATTTAATTTCCCACCCAACAACTGAATTTAATTCCCACCCACAACTGAATTTAATTTCCCACCCAACAACTAAATTTAATTCCCGCCCAACAACTGAATTTAATTCCCGGGCCAAACACTGAATTTAATTTCCCGCCCAACACCTGAATTTAATTTCCGCCCAAACACCGAATTTAATTTCCCACCCTACAACTGAATTTATTCCCGCCCCAACAACTGAATTTAATTTCCCACCCAACACTGAATTTAATTTCCCCCCAACCACTGAATTAATTTCCCACCCAACAACTGAATTTAATTTCCCACCCAACCACTGAATTTAATTTCCCACCCAACAACTGAATTTAATTCCCACCACAACAACTGAATTTAATTTCCCACCCAACAACTAAATTTAATTCTCCGCCCAACAACTGAATTTAATTCCCGGGCCAACCACTGAATTTAATTTCCCGCCCAACACCTGAATTTAATTTTCCCACCCAACAACTGAATTTAATTTCCCACCCAACAACTAAATTTAATTTCCCGCCCAACAACTGAATTTTCATTCCCGGGCCAACCACTGATTTAATTCTCCGCCCAACACCTGAATTTATTTCCCACCCTACAACTGAATTTAATTCCCGCCCCAACAACTGAATTTAATTTCCCACCCAACAACTGAATATAATTCCCGCCCCAACAACTGAATTTAATTTCCCACCCAACAACTGAATTTAATTCCTGGTCCAAACAAACCAAGTCGTTTGAACCATAATCCGAGCACTTCACAGACAGGGTGTTGCATTGATCACAAGGGTCAAGTATTTATCGGGGAGGGCAGGAGGGAGGACAAGAAGAAGGAGAGAAGCGCAGCAAGAAAACAAAAGGGCAAGAGTTGAAAAATAATGGAGAATGGGGGGCAATGGCATTACACAGAAGACCTGACGGCACTCAGCCATGTCGGCAGACTAGCAGATGGCAGAAAGAGCTTGTCCACGACCTGGAGTCCATGAAGAGTACCAAAGAATAAGGATGGTCAGCACACCCTGAACCAGAGGGATTCCCAAGTGCCAATAGTCCCCCTGTGGAGTCCAGTAGATTAAAGAAAAATCGTTCAGATTGTGAAAAAGTGTGAAATTTGGCATACATGTCCATTTTTATATGTTCTTTCATATAAGAGCAGGACACACCTGATCAGAATACATTTACGGCCGCCATCTTGAATTTCAAAATGGCCACCACCGAAAATAATATTTTATGATATCTCGGTCACCACGAGACCTAGCAAAATGAATAAAGAGTCTAACCCAATGTTTTCACACACAAGGAATCCAATAAACACACTTAAAATGCTCTATTGTCAGTCTTTCTGCTTTAAAATGACATACACACCGTCCCAAGTATAGTTCATCTGGTCTAGATACAGTTCTGACTTCACTCTGTCTGATAACAAGTTCCTGCACAATGGCAAAGTTCAGTGCATGGGAGAGATGCACAGAAACATTTGCATGGTGGTCTGCATGCCTTTTTGCAGCCGCATTTGATCAGCTCTGTGCAGGATTTGTCCGCCTCGGCAGGTGCTGTCCAGAAAGGTATTCACTGTTCAATGGCATTCTTCGTCCACCCAGTCGCATGGGCTTGGTAACTGCTGCTTAGATATCAGCGCTTGGGCCCAGATGTGTCCTGCCTGATATGTCGACTCTTGATACATTCCGTGAGGGCTGCCTTTGCGGGGGTAGGGGATCTATTTGTCTCCTTCTGAACAGAAGCTTCCTTTCCTGATTCACATCGGTGCATTCACTGGTTCTATCATAAAGATATGACGAACCTTTCCAGTTGACACACATTATCATCTGAGACTGATTGAAGGCTCTTGGGATGAACTCAAGAAAGTGTCCGTATATTCAGGGAAATTGGTCCAGTGTCCCAAGCGGTTTTCTTCCCAATACCACTGAATGACGACGAGTGTCACAGCCAGTGAAGGCATGGAAGAACAGAAGAGCTTTGGCCTTATTTTCACCAAGACTGTTTGCAATCGTGTGAGCCTGTTAAACCTCCATGTTTCTTGACTCCATATGCAACCCATAGTTATCAAGGATAAAGCGTGAAATATGGCAATTGCAAGGACAAACACGTCAGTGTCGACTGACCTGATCAGGATTCTGTGATGGCCATTTTGTGCACAATGGAGGCATGCAAGAATAACCTCGTATCGGCTTCTTCGGTTGCATGGAGCTCGAGAAGATTCTATGTTGCACTCTTGGGAAGAGATGACATTGGTATCTTGTGTCTATATAGCTCCTTGTCTTGTGTGGATAACTTAGCGACGCACTGTGACATGAACTAAGTGGATTGTATCATCATCATCATTGTTGGAGCAAGCTATCTTAATCGCTTCTCCAATGTCGGAATTAAACATGAGGACCACATCTCTTCCTTGAGTTTGAGCTCTCGTATCTGGGATTAAGCACAACAGTCTCTCCTTCCATCGTGTTGTATTGACCTTTCCAGAAAAGTCTGGATTTCTTCTCTTATCTGGACTCGTAAAGTCGCCCATATCTGACAATCTGAAGACTGGCAACTTTCATCTTGGCGGAATTCTTCTATGTACGAAACTAGCTCACCAAGTATTAGACTATCGACTTTGTGCTTTGGGTGTCTCTTACATGCTGAGCATATGTTTTCGCACACGGTTGGTGATGAAGTCAGACATGATAGATGATACCTGCATCTAAGCATGCATGTCACCTTCGGAGAGCTTTCCCAACAGTTTCCTATCTTGAACACATGTGCATATCGACGAACTCGAATATCAATTTTGTCAGTCTTGCTCATGGAGATACTCATTTGTGTCATCTTCTTCACAAAAGAAACAATTAGATGTCCTTGCCATTGAACCCACGCTGCGTCACTTGGTCTTAACAGGACTTGTCTCATATTCCAGGTTTTCTTTTGACTTCTTTTTCTGAGCACGTTGGAGCTTTTCTTTGTCAAAACTGTTGCTGCAGCTTTTGTGCATACTGCTGGTTTGTTCTGAGCGTGGCTTCAATGCCATCTCCACTGTCCCACTTCACAATGTCAATATCCTCTGGTAAGGCATCAATTTGATGAAACTCCAAAATATTCTCAGCAAATAGTTTGTAGCCGCATTCTCTATCACTTCCGCTATATTTAGCTATGTTGGGATTAACAAGCTTTTCTTCTTGTCACTGTTGGCAAATTGCCTCACAATTTCCAGTCAATCAAGGCTGTTTTCTCTGGGCATTATCTTTTAGAAGATGCACCTTCATGAAGATGAAAGGGTCTCATTTCGATTTTAAAGCAGAAAGACTAAAAATGGAGCATTATAAGTGTGTTTATTGGATTCCTTGTGTGTGACGACATTGGATTAGACTCTTTATTCAAGTGCTTAGGCCTCTCGGTGACCAAGATATCGTAAAAATAGTTTTAGGTGGCGGCCATTTTGAAATTAAAGATGGCGGCCGTAATTGTAGTCTGATCATGTGTGTCCTGCTCTTATATGAAAGAGCATATAAAAGTAGTCATGTGTACCAGTTTTCACACTTTTTTCACATTTTGAACGATTCTGGTGAAATGTTGACTTAATCTACTGTACTAGTATGCTCATCATCTCCGCCACCAAAGGTGGACGGAGGTTGTGTTTTCACCCCTGTCAGTCTGTCTGTGAGAAGGATATATCAAAAAATTTGTGGGCGGATTCAAACGAAATTTGGTGGACAAGTTGGGTGTGTGACATGAACGAATTGATTCGATTTTGCTGAAGATCTAAATCCGAATCCGGATCCGATAATATTTTTTCAGTGATTCTTCACCAGGTGAGGCCAAAAACGCGATGTAGTATGACATCTCAAAAGGTTGTGGACGGATTTGGATGACACTTTGTGGATGAGTTGGTGAGGTGACAAGAACAAGCCGATTCGATTTTGGTTAAGGTCCGGATTCAGATCTGACCTATCAGTGGGATACAGAACGTAAACTGTTCAGCCTGGCGGAGGGAGGTATGCGCTCTACCGAGTGTTGTTTGGATGTGTTGTGCTCCCTTGAGCCTCTGCATTGCAGTCGCTCGAGCTTTTTTAAACTTCTGACAGCTCGTACAGTTTATTAATTACCTCTAGCTTTCTGTTTGAGGCAATGATTGGACCTCTTGATTGACCTTTAACCTTTTGTGCCATTTGTCTTCTCTTTTCTTTCGTTCACTCTATCCCCAATAAAAATTAACCGGAATTGTTTTGGTCAACTTACTTGTTATGGTGTTATATATGTTGAAGATTGTCATAAACGAGTTGTATTGTCCACATGTACTACAACACTGGTTATTGGACTTTTGAGTAGCAGAGATTATAACTTCCTGCACTTCATTTACTTTTGTTTGGTGCTTTAATATACTGCAGCAACAAAAATCACAAAATCAAAAAACACCTTCATGACAAAGTGGCATGTTCTTCACAAATAGCAAAATGGTATGGGATTCTGGATGTGATAAATTTTTGGAAATTGGTATTCAAGCAATGGACCCCCCACACCCAAGCAAACCCGATCCCCCTCCCCACCTCTCATTACCTGTGAACTCCCCACACTGACTTTTTTTTTCCACCTTACTCCTCCCTCCCTCCCTGCCCTGCTATTTTGTTATTCTGATCATTCATGGACATGGTAAAATGTGCAAAAGCTCGACCAATCAAAATATTTTCTCAATGCAAGTTTCACTCATTTCCTCACTGTGGCATAGCACACCGTAACAAATAGAGCGTGGCAAAAAATACAGCACACACACACACAGGACACCGGTTACCTGTTTTGAGACACCTCGTGAACCTCTAACCAAAAACCAAAAGGTATTTTGTGTTTAACTCTATTGACATGATCATCTATTGATGTTCACCCATTTGTCACATGAGAAGCAACCCTCAATGCACTGGCCCGGTGTATATATATATCCTGTGAAAGTGGTGGAAAGTCAACCGTAACAATCCTCTTCGGGGTCATTCAACGTCAGAGTGAGAGCCAGACAGGTGACGGCGAACAAGCGAAGTTCAAATCAAACCAATTAGGTTGTGGCGCATCATTTAATGCGAGGCCGCATTACCTCCTCCTGCCACATGCAACACACTATCTACACATATGAAAGATGTTTAATGTTCTCTAAGCACTTTCTCAAGCACACATCACAACAGCTTTTGAAGGCCTATTGTGTCGAGCTCTGCAGCCCATGGGATACCCACTCAGAACATGATTGATCTGAAGTTGTGAGCTTAATGTATTTGTCATTCTCCCAGTGTTCACACTTTCCATAGCTGCAGGTGTGGACGCCATGTTATAAGCATCACACAGCAGTGTCCTTGCCCTGATATCCTCCACATTCATCATTATTCGGCTGGCTTGGGCTTTTTCAATGACAGGTCTTCCGACCGAAGAAGGTCTTCCGAGACCCCCGTCACTAGAATAATCTCCCCTTTTAATCTGTGCCTCATGTTCAAGGAATCCTTTTGTATTTCCTCCAAATTCCATCCTTATCTCAGAGAGAAATACAAACTATGACAAAATAAATGAACTGAGCAGGTTATGGATCATTTAATTTTGATGGAAATTTCTCGGCATAAATGCTATTATCGAAGGCTGCAGTGAGTTGCCAAAACAGCACGGTTGTACTGGGCCAGAAACATACAAGGTGACATTAAAAAGGATAGGAAGTATGTTTTGAAACGTGTGTTACACAAATATCTCACAGTTTGCATTTTGAAGGGTATTCAAGAAATTACAAGAGCTACTCACAGTAATCCAGCTTGGCAAGGATTTTACATTTTCCAATATACAATTACATGACATGCTAGCACTCCTCGCTCACTCCTCGCTCATATGTTCCACGGAAGTAATGTGTACAGCGAAAAGATTTTCCCATACACAGTGTTATAACTCGAACGTGTGTTCCTCGGGAGGCTGATATTCGGACTCTTCCACAACCTAACCTAACCTAACCTAACTGAATTCAAAAACACATCGTAACTCGGTACGTGTATAAATAAATACCCACTGTAAATTTACATCAGAATACAAAGAAAAACAAATCAGTTCAGCACTCACCAAGAATAGGAGAAGTGATTGTGTTTTGATGCCTGGAGATGTGTGGGTGGGGAGTGTGGATGGGGGGGTACTGCGGCCACGAGACACGACTGTCTATCTACTTCCTTGTCTGAAGATATCTGTGTTGTTGGTGATGGAGTTTCACACGCTGCTGTGGGTTGGTCACTTTGTTTGAAAATAAGATTAAAAACGAGAAGGTACAAAAACAAATTACCCCACACAGTCTGGAGAAAATCAGGACATGGGAAGGGTCTGTGAGCATCAATTTGATTGGTCGAGATGAGGTAAAATGCCGTAATATTTTGTCTCAGTACTGTTAAACGGAAGGGTTAGAAAGCTGCCAAAAATGTGATTTGTGTTCTACGGTGTTCAAGTATATAATTAAATGAAATAAAAAAAGATTTTAAGGTTGTAGAAAAAGAAATTAGGGGGGGGGGAATTTACCGCTGTTGATGCAGCATCTTTTATGACAACTTTATTTACACTTACATTGGTTATTCATGCCTGTTGTTTGTGTCCTTTATGACATCCCTAAAAACAGTAAGTTTCCTGTTTGAAATTTTACAATATTGCTTGACTGCAAGACAGGCAGACAGACTGAAATAAATTGCCTTACGTGTGTGGGGTGGATGTGTGTGTGTGGGTGGTTGGGGTGGTGTGGGCGCGAGCGCGCGCGACGCACGCCGCGTTTGGATGGGTTCCATACAATTAGCCAAATTCAGAGCCAAAGTAATGATAAACTGCAGGTTTGTTTTCCAACAACAAAGTGTACAAGTAGCTTGACCCCACTTTTTGCTTCACGCGCACTGACAGTAGCATTGAGTGTGCGTTATTGTTTCTGTCGGTACCCCATTGTTTGTGCCTTTGTTTAATTTCCGCATATGTGATAAGCTCTAGAATCTCTTAACGTGAGCTAAATTTCAAAATTTAAACTGCGGAATTGGAACTCACAGCAGTTCGACTGCTAAAAAAAAAAGATTATTGTCCAATTGGGACACTGATTGACATTCGGGCATTTCCGGGTGCTGTTTGTTATACCGATCACTAATTGCTTACCAAGCCTGCCGTTCCCTCTCAACTGTTTTTGGAGTGCTTCTTGAGTGCTTAATAGTGGTGAGCATAATCAATTCCAAGCACTCAATCCAACCATGGAATCGAAAGGAATCGAGTAGGCATGATGACGTTGCGAGTCGCTTACCTGTCGCGTGGTTCATCGTCACTGCATGGGAAACGCTTTGCCATGATGACCTCCTCTCAAGGATGTGCAGGGCGGCTGTGCCCGAGCACGCATCTCGCTTGATGAGTCATTCCAAGCTACATGGCCTGAATCTCTCCAAGTCTATTGCCGAGGCTGTGACTGATCTGGTGAACGTGACCCTGACCACAACATCACTGCGTCGGAACCAGTCCGACCCATGAGAAAATGTGTAATTGCATGTGGTCGCGGAAGTAGGATGCTGGTACGACGACTGAGACCCAAGAGGAAGAGCAGCCGAGCAGGCGGAGCTCACACAGCGCTCGGAGTGAGCTCACTGTCGGGACGAACGAAGTACTCTGGGTGCTGGAGTTGGATGCACTCGATGTCATGTTGATGTGCGGGGGCACATGGCCCTGGGTTCAGAGACGGCAGTTCCTGTTGTTCTGCGTCTAAGGGTCCATTCCCATGCCCCATTTGGAAAGCCTGGGCGCACAGACCACAGCGTTGCTCGCTCTGTGCTCCGTACTCGCCCTGAGTATTCACAGGTACAGCTCACGTTAACGGACATGGTATGGGCGATCTCGTCGCTGATGCTGGTGCTCTGTGTGCCCTGGCTGAGTGAGCTTGAACTGTGGAGACGCTGAGCTTGGACACTTTATTGTAATTTAAAATGTCTTTTTATTTCTGACTAATTTGCATTTTTATTCTATACATTTATTTGAATGCATAATATACATATATATGTAATTTTATATGATTATTATTATTTTTATATACGCATATATTTGTAAGTATTTTTTATTATTGTAAACTTGACAAATATCAGTCTTTGGACTGCCTTGTCCAGTGTTTGAAGTTCTCAATAAACCAAAATGAATGAATGAAAAACGATGGTGAACCGGAATTGAAAGAAATTGAA
>CM068967.1:81124975-81136936 GCA_035128595.1 Eptatretus atami
GTGTGTGTGTATGTACAGTATATATTGTTATGTTTTTGGGGTAGATGGAGGAATAGCATAATAAAGATAGCATTGTATAGCATAGCATGGTCCGTGGATGAGTAGGAGACATCTCGATGTAAATTAAGTAGGGAAAACGATAAGCTTGAGATTGTTTACTTGTCACCACATGGGGTGGTGCTGTGTTAACGAGGTAGGGATTAAAGAGCAGGTTTTGGGTCGCTGATGACCGCATGATTTGAAGGTTGTAATGACATTAATAATCGTTTGGCAATTATTTTCTTACATTTGAAACTCAAAATATGCTAAAATTAACTTTTAAGTCAAAACTTTTGTCAGTGATCGAAAAACCAGACCGGAATTTACCGAGATGCTATGAGCTCACGTTCTCCGAAGAACTTCGTGAAATCGGAAACAGCGTGTGGAACAATGCGAGATGCGAATCAGAGAGTGATTTCCAGCGGGCGATGAAATTGAGTGTTTTCATTTCGATATGCGAGACGAGTCGGAGAGGTGATTGGGATTTATAGAATGGAGTTTCTGGCCCTGAGCCATATAATTTGAGCCACTTGCAAGTGCCAGAAAAATGCTATTGTACAAGTGCAGGACTGACTGGCCGCAGTTCACACTGATAGACTCCACCAGACAGATTGGTTTGTAAGATTTTCATTTTCTTGTTCGATGCATAAATAATGTAAAGTTTATTCGTCTGTGACTTTATAAATATTTTTACAACCTTATCACTCAAGATCAGAAATAGAATGAATCAATAATGGACCCAATATATTATTACACCGAAGCTTGGCGTTGAAGTCTGACAGCTGAGCTGACCCAGCGAAATGAACATTGAACAAACCCCAACTTTCAGAGACTGTTGTGGCATATAAATACCAAAACATGTTTAGCCTCATTGGGAAATATTCTACCAAATTTAGAAAAAAGTGGGAAATTGATAATATTTTTACAATTGAAATGAAATAGCCCAATTTGCTGATGCTGTTAAAAAAGTAATTTAATCAACAATAAGTTTGAGAAATTTTTTCATGCCTTGTAGTTTTTTCAGAAAGTTTATGTTGTGTTTTTCGCATTGTTCTTTAAGAATAAAGGTTTTTCTCACTTAAACTCAACAATTGATTCTGTGACAGAGCAGTATCTGGAGAACTTGTCCACCAACAACTCGTATTCACAGAGTGGTGATCAGATGTGTTTATGTCATCGTAATCCTCGGCTGTGAAATGGTCACCACAAATGACAAGTCCATCCAAAGGGTCCTCTTTACCCGTTTTCTTTGGGGGAAAATTCGCCCGTTTTGTTTGTACAAATCTTATCCACTGCCGGCGAATGTTTGATTCTTTCGGGAATCGGTGGGAGCAATTACCCGTTTTCCAGCCATTTTCGCAAAACATGACGACACACGTACGAGGCACGACGTACAAATATCCAAATAACTTTGTTCTACAATAATTCAAAATAGAAAAGGATAATATAGACAGTTGCAAGCTCAAAAAAAGCGAAAGAACGGCCCGCTGAACTGGACACTTCTTCAATGAGCGAGTGAGCGTCCGCTTTGTTTTGGAGAACGTGACGTCAACATCCATATATGGGCACATGGCTGTTTTTTTCAACAGCCTCGAGGAATAACAACTTCGGAGTTAAATTTCATTAATTTTCCCAATAGTTCTAAGCAACCACAATAGTTTGCATCGAACTATTTAATGTACATATAATCATATTGATAAATTTTCAGAACATGTTTAGTGACCCGCAACCTGCTCTTTAAGTCTAGTTTCCCGCAGTATGTGATTGCTCCCCTGTGACTTTTTCCTATGTTTTTGCATTTACAAAGCCAGCTATAAAAAGGAACCACGTTCTTCCAAAAACACCAATAACAACAGAGCCGAAGGTTTCCGAGCAAGCAAATACCCCGCCTCCCCGGCTTCATACCAGCAGGCCACACCCTCAAAGCTGAGGATTGGTCGGGGTGACCTCGGAGAAGGGGAAGATGCTATAGAGACAAGAGGGCAGTTGGAAGCAAAGCATGAGGCTCTGGTCGCTCTCAGCATGACAAAATAGCAGCACGATTCTCGGTGTTCGTGATGATGCGAATATGTTCACGTGCTCAAATAAGATGCTCACCATTGACTGATCAGCTGGGTCGTGAAGTTTATACGTTAGAGGGAGGATGATCAAGTAGAGACGGCAGTTGTAACATAGAGGGTCTCTCTCTTGCCTCTCCTTGGCGTGGTGAAGAAGGCTGCGTGATTCTCGTTATTCGTGTTGTGCGAATCTTCTCGCTTATTGGAACAGGAAGCTAGCCATTGAGTGTTCGGCTGGGTCGTAAAGTTTGTGCACTTTGGGAGGAGATGAAGAGGAGCGTCTCTCTCAGCAATAACTCGGCAGTCTCCTGTTGTATGCTTGAGGAAAGAGGCGACGCCATTTGTTGTGAGCGGACCTGGTGCTGTGAGAGGAGTGGGGTGGCAATCTCGATCATAAGAAGAAACTGTACGGCGGTTTGTGGGCCCTGGCGTTGAAGACCATCCGCATGAATTACCCCATGTATGTGACCGCAGAGAGCGACTTCGTGCCATTTTTGTGTGTTTCCCTCGCAGTGGCTATGCGGTTCGACAACACCAGGCTCCAAAAAAGATATCTCTGGATGCAAAGCTGAGTACCGGCATAAAGGGGGGAATTTCTTTTATTTTTATCTTTCCCCTTGTCTGTTTTTGTGACCGAGTGGAGACATCTCAAATTTGGCTTAGTTTTACCTCATGTTTCATACAGGGGACATTATATTGTTATACGCGTTTTTTTACCTCCGCCACCAAAGGTGAAGGAGGATATGTTTTCACCCCTTTCTGTCTGTGTGTTTGGCTGTTTGTTTGTGTGCAGGATATCTCAAAAAGTTGTAGACAGATTCGGACGAAACCTGGTGGACAGGTTGGGTGTGTGACAAGGAAGAATTGATTCAGTTTTGTTGAAGATCTGAATCCGGATCTGGATACAAGAATTATTTAATTTTTAAAGTGATTCTTCACCATTGATCGGGCCAAAAAACGATATTTTACTGTATAGCATGATATTTCAAAAATGTATTGGGCCCGAAATGATGTCGTGGATCAAGTGTGACAGGGCGGAGGTATGTGCTCTACCGAGTGCCCTTCTAGTTTTTATAAATTTCAACAATGATTTGCAGAGTCATGGGTGCTCCTGGTTCAATCGGCACAGTGTGTCCGGTACACCCGACCAGCACATCCCAATCTCTCGGCAGAGTGTAAGAGGCGCGATCAGGGCTCCCTGTACCAAGAGCATTGTGTGAAGATGTGATCCAAATCTTCAGGAAACTTACACCACTCACAGAACCCCATTGGGTGACACCCTATCGTCATATCCGATGTAAATAGGAGTTTAGAGCATGATGTCCGAGTCTGAGCCTGTAGACCACTGTTCTTCACTGCACGGCCCGTGAGCCACTGGCGGCTCCTGGTGGCCGAAAGTGCGGCCCCTGACGTACGGCCAACAATACACAAATGTGAAAACACCCCATCATAATCCGTCATAAATGCCATCAAATTGACCCAATGGTTTCAAATAAGTGTTCCAACGCGAAGCATAGAAGTAATATAACTACACCAGGATATGGTTGGAGTATACAAATACTGTAATTACGCTTGCAGTCCAGTTAAACACAACGAAGAAGAGTATGTGGAGGTGGGGCCTTGTTGCAGCCATAACGGAGTCCTGCAAGCGGGGTGGCGGCTCTCACACTGATGTCTTATCGGCAAAAGTGGCCCTCCTCTCTTGCCTGGTCTCTTCGGGAGAGGATCGGGAACTTCAGGAAGATGAGCGAAAACGTCTCAAGATATGTTCCTCATTCTGATGTATTCAAAGTGTTTCACGCTCCTCATCTTTATCTTATTTCCCCCTCCTCACTTCAAAACAACCAAACAAATATTTTACATCGAAAAAAAATCAGGAACTCATTCTGCCTCTTATTTCCTTCCTTGGTTCATTCCTTATTTCTTCCTTTCTCATTACCACCCAATTGAACAATCTTTCTGGATAATTTAATTAATTTGCTTCTTCCTGTCAAAGCTTTTCATAACATTTTATAATTTTTAACTTACCTTATTTCATAAAAAACACGACATGTTCTTCTTCTTTTTCATAACATCCCACATGTTATTCTTCTTTATAACTCTTTACTGTCACAAACACCCCACGATATCAAATTAAACAAGAAAATAGAGCAATCAGAGATTGGCGTGTTACATCGTTTGTGAACTGGTGCGTTGCATCATTAATAAGAGACATAATTACAATTGTCACTTTATAACTATAATGAGCGGGTACAAAGACGTCCCACTTTGATTGGACGTCTGACTCTGACCCTGACCCTGACCCTGACCCATGACGTTTTTATTATTATCATTCAATTGAATTTAGAATGTGATTAAAATAAATTAAATTCAAATCAAATGGAAGACCAAATAGGTACAGTCCTACATTGGAGTCATCAGAAGGAACCTAAACAAGCAAAGAGCAAAGATGAAGTGATCAGGAATAACCTGGATAGGATTCACATTTCAGCTGCTACTCCTCGACCCACAAACCCATCCAGGCACAGCCAAGTGAGCCTTATTCAAAAAAAGAAAAAAAGAAACCATATCAAAAAATTAAATAATTCTGGCTGACAGACCATGTGTTCGATCAAGTTTAAATTGAAAACTTATATTCCCAATCACTACTAGATCATAATTGTGACGATACATGTCGATTGATTAAGCCATTCCAGAGAAAACATTATTTAATATTTTTCTTCAATCCAGTATGGCTGCCAAACCATGTGACATCAATTATTCCTCAACAAACTTGTACACCCATGGCTCAGGGGACATTTTTTGAAGTTTCCCCTCGATCTGTCCAGCCTTTCTGGAGAAGAAGATTTTTTTTATAGGTTTTTGGGTAAATCCAATATCGCTGCCAAACCATGTGACCTATGACATCATATGTGTGATCCCTTTGTTCCTCATTGATAGGCGGTCATATGTGTAAAGTTTCACCTCGATCTGATCAGCCCCTTCAGAGAAGAAGATTTTATTTTATTTTTTTAACAATATGGCTGCCGAATCACGTGACTGATGATGTCATCAATTTTTTTTCTGTGCAGCATTTTATCCCAAGATTACCCTCAAAATTTTTCATAATTATCAGATGTAGTGTTCTACATATGCAATTATTAAATCTCAACAAAGGCACTGATGATGTCATAAAAAAATTACACTTATTCCCCAAGAGGAGCACTTGCCATGTGCCAAGTTTCAATTTTTTCCTTGGTGTGGTTTCAGAGATACAGAGGTCCAATATTTTTCCATTTTTCCAACATGGCTGCCACACCACATGACATATGACATCATAATTATCAATACAAATTCTACTTGAGTCGTCGCTCCTATGGTGAAAATTTAATCTCGATCCGACAAGCGGTTGTGGAGAAAAACACTAAAGTTCTATGTGGGCAAACAAACAAGAAAAAGAGGTCGTGCAGAGCACAATACGTGCAAAATACACCCCCCCCCCTCCAAAGGTTGCCATGGATACATCAAATTGTCCATTTCATTAAGATTAAAATTGACAATCATAATCAAAGTTCAGGTCAATTGGCTGAAAATTGATTATTTTTCAGATAAAAATTGATGATTTCAGAAGTTTTTGACCTCAAAAATAGTTGTTTTCCAAATTCAGTGATGCACTATGCAATTGCTACTTAATTTTCAGGTTAATCAGATGACAATTGACACTTTTTCAGATGAATTTGGTCTTAGAAGATTTAGGAAGTTGGCCTTTGACCTTTTGACCTCAAAAATAGTTGCTTTCCCAATTCAGTGATGGACTATGCAAATCCTGTTCAACTTTCAAGCTAATAGGATGTAAATTGACGATTTTTCAGTTGAAAATTGATGATTTTAGAAGTTTGACCTTGAGTTGGCCTTTGACCTTTTGATCTCAAAAATAGTTGGTTTCCCAATTCAGTAATTCACTGTGCAATTGCTGTTTAATCTCCAAGTCAAAAGGATGAAAATTGACGATTTTTCAGATAAAAATTGATGATTTTATAAGTCTGGCGTTGAGTTGACCTTTGACCTTTTGAGCTCAAAATAGTTGGTTTCCAAATTCAGTGATGCAATATGCAAATCCTGTTCAAATTTCAAGTCAATCGGATGAAAATGAACGATTTTAGAAATTTGACCTCAAGATGACCTCTGACCTTTGACCTCAAAAATCAAAGGGCTTTTGAGTTGAGACTACCTCTACAACTTGGGGAAGTTTCATGACGATTGGTTTGGAATTGTGACCTGTAAGTGATTGCCAGACAAACAGACAGAATAACAAAATTGACTGACCAATATATTTGAAAAATCTTCGATTTTACAAGGAACAAATGCAAATGCAATACCCTCTCCTCTGCCGAGAGTAATGACAAATCGAAACTGATATCCCAAAGCAAAACTGATGTTTAAAAGTGAAATTGAAACGATTGATCTACAGATCATCGAATGGGAAACCAGCATGAGATGCTGTGAGAAATACTTCATGGAAATTGAACAAAAGCAAAGCTATGGGGAGTATGGAGAGAGAAGGGGTGAGTTGGGGGGCTGAGTAAGTGACATGAAGAGGGATAGATGCCTGGAGGTGGTCGGGTGACATGGGAAGAACTTCGGTGATCTTTGGTCAGGCGGTAGGCTCAAAACATGCCTAAATTTGTTTCCCAGCTAAGCTCTCAAGCAGTACTTTGGAGGTACAACAAACATGGATTAGAAATCTTAGCTGGTGGAATGGAACGAGGTTTCCAAGGTTACTGGCTCCACTCACTGTGATATTTGCTCACTGAATAGTTATGCTGAATTCCTGTTTCTACTAATACACACTCCAAAAAAATTACTCGTTTCAGGTGAGACATCCAGGAACCTGTAATATATCATATACAGGTAATGGACAAAAATGGAAACACCGAGGAAAATGAGGGACACCAAGCATATTGAAAGAAACGGCTTCTACACAGGCCCATGTGTTAACATGTGGCCCATGTGTTAATTAACACATGTGGCCCATGTGTTAATTTGGGTCATATATAATATATAAGCAAATAACATCCCAGCATGCTTCGGGTCATATATAAAAATGCTGCACAGGTCTGGTTCCCTATAATTATGGCGAGCATGGCTGCAAGAGGAGACCTCAGTAACTTCGAAAGAGGGGTGGTTGTTGGGTGCGTTTGGCAGGAGCTGCAACAACAAAGACAGCTCAACTTGCTAATGTCTCACGAGCAACATTGTCTAAGGTTATGTCGGCAAGGAACTCCGAGGGAAAGACATCACCAGCAAAGGGCAACAGTGGGCGGAAGCACATACTCCAGGATTGTGATATCCGTGAATGAATTTGAAGTGCAAGGCAAAGCAGGCAAGCAACTGCAGATCATTTGACTGGAAATTTCAACCTGGGGTGCGAACAGCCAGTTTCATCAAAAACAGTCCGCTGAGAACAGCACAGAGCGGGATACCGTAGTCGGGTGGCAAGTGGTACAAAGAGCACAAGCAACGGAGCAGTGGAGAAATGTGATTATGGTCAGATGAATCATCCCTCATCATATTCTGGACAAATGGACGAGTGCACGTGTGGCACCAACCTAAAGAACTCCACAACCTTGAGTGCTTCGTTCCAACAGTGAAGGGTTCTGGTAGTTATGTAATTTTGTGGGGCGCATTTTGGGAGCATGGTTTGGGTGCAGTCATTCCCTTATTTGGCAAAGTCAATGCCAATTGCTAGTTAATGGTACTGAGTGATTATCTTCACATCATGTTGCAGCATTTATTTCCTTCAGGTATGGGTGTCTTCCAGGATGACAATGCCCCCATCGACAGAGCACTTGTGGTCACCCAATGATTTGATGAGCATGACACTTATGTTATCCATAAGTCATGGCCTTCTCGGTCACCAGATCAGAATCCAACCTGTAGAATTCCAGACAATGGTGGACTCTATGCCATGGTGTATACAGGTATGCCTGGTGTTGGCTTAATGGTTAGGGTGGTGGGCTTGGGATCCCAGGAAACGAGTCAAATCTCTCTGGGCTGTTGAATTAATTCCAGGTGGGTTGATTCTGCCTGTCATCCTTCCGAGGTTGGCAAAATGAGTGCCAGCTTGCTGGTATCCTGTGTCGGAGTGGCGACCTGTCCAGGATTGTGTCCAATAGCAAGGAGACTGCTTAGGCAGCACCAATGCTCCGCACAGAGTATGGTCTCAATGGATGGTATAAATGTACTGGCTGCACGTCGTGGCCCATCACACTGCTAAGTGACCTTACACATTGTGTGTTTCCATTGTGTGTGTGTGTGTGTGTTGTGTACACATATGCATATGGCTCAGTGCAGCATCACCTGATTGCTAAAGCATTGGATTTTTTCTGGGTCCCAACAAGTTGAGGGAAGTGATTGTCCAATATTACAATATATACAACCATAGTGGCAGGAACTTGAAGTCGGCATACCAATGGGGTGTGTGATTTCACCGTTGCTGTTTGTTATAGCTATGGAAGTAATTATTCGTGGGACAAAAGGAGTATCAACTGGTGCAGTTGGAGGTGGGGAAAAACCACAGCCACCAATAATGGCCTTTATGGACGACATCACCATTCTGTCTCCTGAGTTGGAAGCAGCTAAAATGTTGTGGGTGAAGCAATTAGAGGGGAGCTCATTAAATGGAGCCGGATAGAATTTAAGCCAAAGAAGAGCAGGAGCTTTCTATGAAGAAAGGTAAAGTGAAGAGGTTCATTTTGTGGTGTCTGGGGATAGAATCCTACATTGATGATAGCCAGTTAAGAGTCTGGGCAGATGGTGTGCACAACCGTTAACAGATAGGCATCGAGTAATGCAGGTGCAGAAGCAACTTGTGCAGGTCTGTCTACAATTGATGGTTGTGGCTTACCAAGGAGGTATAAGACACATGGTGCTACCAATTTGGGTAGTTGCCTCATGTCTTATGGCCTCTCCAAATATATGAGATTGCTCCAACAAGAGTGGAGGGGATGGAGAAGATGGTCAATTCATACATGTGGAAATGGTTGGGTTTGCCAAAAATGTAAGCCAGTTTGGTGTTATACAGCAGAAGTTCAAAGCTAAAGCTGCCATTTAAAAGAGAGAGATTTCTACAGATCATCGAATGGGAAACCAGCATGAGATGCTGTGAGAAATACTTCAGAAATTGAACAAAAGCAAAGCTATGGGAGTATGGGAGAGAGAAGGGGTGAGTTGGGGGGCTGAGTAAGTGACATGAAGAGGGATAGATGCTGGAGGTGGTCGGTGACATGGGAAGAACTTCGGTGATCTTTGGTCAGGGGTAGGCTCAAACATGCCTAAATTTGTTTCCAGCTAAGCTCTCAAGCAGTACTTTGAGGTACAACAAACATGGATTAGAAATCTTAGCTGTGGAATGGAACGAGGTTTCCAAGGTTACTGGTCCACTCACTGTGATATTTGCTCACTGAATAGTTATGCTGATTCCTGTTTCTACTAATACACAATCCAAAAAAATTACTCGTTTCAGGTGAGACATCCAGGACCTGTAATATATATATTATACAGGTATGGACAAAAATGGAAACACGGAGGAAAATGAGGGACACCAAGCATATTGAAGAAAACGGCTTCTACACGGCCCATGTGTTAACATGTGGCCAGTGTTAATAACAGCATGGCCATGGTTAATTTGGGTCATATATAATATATAAGCAAATAACATCGCCAGCATAGCTTCGGGTCATATATAAAAATGCTGCAACAAGGTCTGGTTCCCTATAATTATGGGAGCATGGACTGCAAGAGGAGACCTCAAGTAACTTCGAAAGAGGGGTGGTTGTTTGGGTGCGTTTGGCAGGAGCTGCAACAACAAGACAGCTCAACTTGCTAATGTCTCAACGAGCAACATTGTCTAAGGTTATGTCGGCAAGGAACTCGAGGGAAGACATCACCAGCCAAAGGGCAACAGTGGGCGGAAGCACAATACTCCAGGATTGTGATATCCGTGAATGAATTTGAGTGCAAGGGCAAAGCAGGCAGCAACTGCAGATCATTTGACTGGAAATTTTAACCTGGGGTGCGAACAGCCAGTTTCATCAAAAAAGTCCGCTGGAACAGCAACAGAGCGGGATACCGTAGTCGGGTGGCAAGTGGTACAAAGAGCACAAGCAACGGAGCAGTGGAGAAATGTGATTATGGTCAGATGAATCATCCTTCATCATATTCTGGACAAATGGACAGTGCACGTGTGGCACCACCTAAAGAACTCCACAACCTTGAGTGCTTCGTTCAACAGTGAAGGGTTCTGGTAGTTATGTAATTTTGTGGGGCGATTTTGGGAGCATGGTTTGGGTGCAGTCATTCCCTTATTTGGGCAAGTCAATGCCAATTGCTAGTTAATGGTACTGAGTGATTATCTTCACAATCATGTTGCAGCATTTATTTCTTCAGGTATGGGTGTCTTCCAGGATGACATGCCGCCCATCGACAGGCACTTGTGGTCACCCATGATTTGATGAGCATGACACTTATGTTATGCCATAAGTCATGGCCTTCTCGGTCACCAGATCAGAATCCAACTGTTAGAATTCCAGACAATGGTGGAACTCTATGCCATGGTGGTATACAGGTATGCCTGGTGTTTGGCTTAATGGTTAGGGTGGTGGGCTTGGAATCCCAGGAAACTGAGTTCAATCCTCTGGGCTTGTGAATTAATTCCAGGTGGGGTTGATTCTGCTGTCATCCTTCCGAGGTTGGCAAAATGATGCCAGCTTGCTGGTATCCTGTGTCGGAGTGGGCGACCTGTCCAGAATTGTGTCCAATAGCAAGGAGACTGTTAGGCAGCACCAATGCTCTCGCGACAGAGTATGGTCTCAATGGATGGTAATAAAGGTTGTACTGGCTGCACGTCGTGGCCCATCACACTGCTAAGTGACCTTACACATTGGTGTTTCCATTGTGTGTGTGTGTGTGTGTGTGTGTTGTGTGTGTGTGTGTGTGTGTGTGTACACATATGCATATGCTCAGTGCAGCATCACCTGATTGGCTAAAGCTTGGATTTTTTGGGTCCCCAACAAGTTGAGGAAGTGATTGTCCAATATTACAATATATACACCAAGTGGCGGAACTTGAAGTCGCATACCAATGGGGTGTGTGATTTCACCGTTGCTGTTTGTTAATAGCTATGGAAGTATTATTCGTGGGACAAAAGGAGTAATCAACTGGTGCAGTTGGAGGTGGGGAAAAACCACAGCCACGCAATAATGGCCTTTATGGACGACATCACATTCTGTCTCCTGAGTTGGAAGCAGCTAAAATGTTGTTGAAGCAATTAGAGGAGCTCATTAATGGAGCCGGATAGAATTAAGCCAAAGAAGAGCAGGGTCTTTCTATGAAGAAAGGTAAAGTGGAAGAGGTTCATTTTGTGGTGTCTGGGGATAGATCCTACATTGATGAACAAGCCAGTTAAGAGTCTGGGCAGATGGTGTGCACAACCGTTAACAGATAGGCATCGAGTAATGCAGGTGCAGAAGCAACTTGTGCGGTCTGTCTCACAATTGATGGTTGTGGCTTACCAAGGAGTATAAGACACATGGTGCTACAATTGGTGAGTTGCCTCATGTCTTATGGCCTCTCGCAAATATATGAGATTGCTCAACAAGAGTGGAGGGATGGAGAAGATGGTCAATTCATAACATGTGGAATGGTTGGTTGCCAAAATGTAAGCCAGTTTGGTGTTATACAGCAGAAGTTCAAGGCTAAAGCTGCCATTTAAAGTCACTATGAAGAATTAATATTGGGAACAGCAGAATCAAATGATGCTCCGAGATTCAAAAGACCCAGTGATCAGTGAACTGGGGCCAACAGATAAGACGTGGAACGAGTGGGA
>CM068967.1:81138266-81159327 GCA_035128595.1 Eptatretus atami
ATACATAGCTACACATGTACATATATATATATATTGTATATATATGTAGAATATATATGTGTATGTATGTATATATTATATATATATATATATTATATTATATAATATATATTTATATATATATATATATATATATATATTATATATATATATATATATATTATATAATATATAACCGGGCGTAGTGGCGTGCGCCTGTAATCCGGCTACTCGGAGGCTTGGGTTGGAGGATCGCTTGAGGACGGGAGCTCTGCACTGGGCCGCGCTATGAGAGGGTGTAGGGCAGCCCGGAATCATGGCGAAACCCAATCCTTATCCCTTGGTCGTAAGAGGCGACCAGGGTTGCGTCAGGAAGGGCATCCGGCGTAAAACCATGTCCAAATCAGTATGCGGATGATAATGGATGATCTGCTGTGGCGACCCTAACGGGAGCAGCCGAAAGACAACAACAACATATATATATATAATATAATAATAATATATATATATATATTATATTATATATATATATATATATATATATATTTATGAGCCACAAGAGTGATAAACGACATTTTTAATATATGATATGATTAGCTCGGATAAGTAAGTTAAATAGTGCTATATGCATAACTCCAAAATGTGATTGTCCTTACATCATCTCCGCGCTATATATATATATATACATATATACATATATATATTATCATATATATATATACATATATATATATATATATACATATATATATATATATACTATATATATACTACATATATATGTAAAATATATATACATATATATATATATTTCTACATATATACATTATATATTATTTCTACATATATACATATATATATATATATATATATATTTCTATATACATATATATATATATATATATATATAGTAGATATAATATATTTCTACATATACATATATATATTTCCATTATACATATATTATATATATATATATTCTACATATATACATATATATTATATATATTCTACATATATAATATATATAATATATATATATATATATTTCTACATATATATATATATATATATATATATATATATATATATATATATATATATACACACACACACACACACACACACACACACACACACCACACACACACACACACACACACACACACACACACACACACACACACACACCAACACATACATCCTAGTCATCTACTCATTCCCTCTGGAACCCATTCACACGTCGACAAAATGGTGAGATTGTGCTGTTGCATGATTTCAATGACACCTTGAATCCTGTGAGTTGGATGTGGTGTTTGTGTGCACAGCCTTGACATGGATTCTGTAAACATACGGAGAGTTTCACGTTATGGGTGCGATATGAAGGGAGGATGGGATATTCTCCGTGATCAGAGGTGGAGACCGGTCATTATTTAGTTATCATGCCAAAAAACATGGACGTGTTCATATTCATTTTCGAACAGAGAGCTATAGCGATACCCCGCCGTGAGCGTCAGCGTGAGCGTGAGTGTGAAAATGTTAAAGTTTTTGGTGTAAGTTATTTTTTCCTTTCTAATGTTTTTATCTACCACACTATTTTTTATATTGCCCGATATATATATATATATATCTATTATCGGGGCGTATTATGTGATACCGGTCGTCCGTTCGTCCGTCCGTCTTCTGTCTGTCTGTCTGTCTGTCTGTCCGTTCCTGTCCGCACTCTAACTCCCAAAGTTTTCAACTTTCACGTTTCATATTGGTAATACAGTAGGTACAGACTGTGGAGACGGTGTGTCGGACATACGGTCGTCATCTAAGTGGTTGCCATGGCAACCAGGATGCTGTTTTCCTGTAGTAGCACAATTCTGTATATACCTTCTTGTTCGGGCGTATATTGTGGTCACTTGCGCTCTTGTTACTGATTACAATTACAAATACATATATTGCTTTAAAATATTTGGATCAGACTTCACTGCAATGCTTTATAAAAAATATTAATTATTAGACGAGTCTTTTAAAACGATAAATGTATAAACAGGCGAGCATTGGGTGGCTTTGACACCAACTCTCTGGTTAATTGAGTGTTCATGACAAGCCAGTTCCGGTTTGTGAACTTTTAATTACGATGCTTGCAAGTGTGATCTTCACAAGTTTTAAATGTGACAGGGGATTTCCTGTAAGTAGACACGCAATGCCCAATGACAGCATTAACTCACCAAGTACATTCATATGTAGAAACATGCAGTGAGGGGGAGAGGATAAGGGATGCGGACAAACATGCAGTGAGGGCGGGGGGGGGGAGGAGTAAGGGATGTGGACAAACATGTAGAGAAAGGGAGAGGGACAAGGGATGCGGCTGCCTTGGGAGCAGCTTGAGTGGGGTGCAGAATTGAGGGTCATTCAAGTACGGTAATTAAATTAGTGAGGAAAATTAGCACATGCCTGAGCGAATGATGAAAACCAATGGTAAATCGGTTAACAATGGATATAATAAGACTATCTTGGGGACCATAAGGACATTCCAGGAATTGCCTCACTTTGGGGAAAAGATGTTTTGTCAAAACTTTGAATGCAGTTCCAAACTTCACAAGCATTGTAAGGTCCGGGTTCCATTACCCAAGACCTCGAAAAGTGTGGGGGTTAATTTTTTGTCTGGCACAAAGCATGTTTTACTAAAGGCTCGAAACTGTCCTCACATTCTGCAAAATATCTAAAGGTATCCGTCTTTACCCCTGGTGAGTTTCGTGTTCACGGCGATAGTAAGTGACATTGGTAAATGAGTGAAAGTGACTAATAATAGGAATCATTTGTCGGCCCACGGACGTTTCTCGACACCTCATGTCAATGTATAATTTTTACGTATTGGTACACATTGTGAGCGATGTACACCTGTCCACTTGTACCTCGACACTGCTCGATAAGCTCTGTATGGTTTCCAGGAAACTTTGTACAAGCGCTAATGAGGAAAAGGAGAGTAAATGTTTGAACCATTTATGAATTATTTTAAAAGAAATTACAAAAGTGTCAAAAATTTATAGAAAATGCAAAATTATCATTTATTTGTTGGAAATCATTGGGTGTAACCATGGTACTCACTTGGAGATGTTTGAGCGGCTGAGCTTGGCTGCAGTGGAGCCCGACACATGTCTCTGTAATTGGTAATCATACCGTTCGTCACTACCTGAGAATGACCTGTAAACTAAGTGTTACCTATGCAGCAGATTTTAATCTCACATTTTTCAATGTTGACTTTTTTATCATCTAGATTCTAGACAATGAACAGTTTTTTTTTCGTTTTTCCCCTTTTGCATACATTTTGTACCATGAGAATACCCTATCCGCTCAATGGCGAATGTGAGCGATGTGCTGTGCCCTAATTGGGTTCATTTGAACTGAGCTTACTTGGTGTCACATGGCTTGTCCTCACACCGACGTCGACTACTAAATATAATTAAATTGAACATAATTTCACCATATCACCCTTTCAACAAGTTCCAGCACATGAACTTGGTCTTCCACCATGCCTTCCACAAATCCTAGTGAGAGCCATGGGATGATATAAGTACAGTGCCATTAATTGTGCTACTCTTGTGTTAGCCAACTTGCCGAACTTTTGACTGTTTGAGCAACACGGCAATCCAAACGTAAAAAGCACCCAACAATGGTCACAGGACTCACAGACGTCAATATTTAAAACTTCTCAAACTTGCAGCAACATTGTAATATTAAAGGGATGCTCCATGGCAATGGCATGCACAGATCTCTCTTAACATGTAAGAATTAAAGCTACAATGATCTATCTCAGGATTCAACTGGAAAGCATCTGAAAATGAAACCCAATCGAGACTGCTTTGTATTCGGACTGATTATATTTTTCTTTCGTATGCTAAACACGACAAATACAGCTAAAAAAAAAAAAGCAAAAATTGACGATTGTACGCGACTGACCTTCTGACCTCAAAAGACATCGGCTTCAGTGACACAATATACAATCCCTGCTCAAATTTGAAGTCAATTTCATGAAAATTGACGATTTTGTGACCTTGACCTTTGACCTACTGATCAAAAAAACAAACTATCGGAATCATCTTTTATTGGTGAACCAATTCAGTGATCCAATAAGTAAATTATTTTAAATTTCAGGTCAATTGGACGAAAATTGACGATTTCATGCGACGTTGATCTTTGATCTTCTTCACCCGTTGACCAAATTATTAATTTGTCTTCTCCATACTCTCATAATAAAGCTTTGTTCAAATTTGATGACAAACGCTCAAATGGTAAAAAAGTTACGGCTCCGGACAGACACAGACAGACAGACAGACAGACAGACAGACAGACAGACAACACACACACACACGTGATTGCAAAACCCCATCTCCCACTGCGCGGGGGACGCGCTTATTATGGACTTCCGAAAGTTGTGTGTGGTTACATCATTATGGAGGCAAAGCTTTGCCACGATCCAAAGCCACTGTACAATATGGGCAGAATTTATCATTGGCCAGTCAATACACACTCGACACAACTTACAGGCAACCACATACGTCAGAACTAGATCTTCCACTCTATCCACCCCATACTCTCTCATTTTTGGATGTGGTGTTTGTGTGGCACAGCCTTGACATGGATTTCTGTAAACATACGGGAGAGTTTCACGTTATGGGTGCGATATGAAGGGAGGATGGGATATTCTCCGTGATCAGAGGTGGAGACCGGTCATTATTTAGTTATCATGCCAAAAAACATGGACGTGTTCATATTCATTTCGAACAGAGAGCTATAGCGATACCCCCGGCGTGAGCGTCAGCGTGAGCGTGAGTGTGAAAATGTTAAAGTTTTGGTGCAAGTTATTTTTCCTTTCTAATTTTTTATCTACCACACTATTTTTTATATGCCCGATATATATATATATATATATATATATATATATATATATATATATATATATATATATATATATATATCTATCGGGGCGTATTATGTGATACCGGTCGTCCGTCCGTTCCGTCTGTCTGTCTGTCTGTCCGTCTGCCGTTCCTGTCCGCACTCTAACTCCCAAAGTTTTCAACTTTCACGTTTCATATTGGTACATAGGTACAGACTGTGGAGACGGTGTGTCGGACATACGGTCGTCATCTAAAGTGGTTGCCATGGCAACCAGGATGCTGTTTTCCATGTAGTAGCACAATTCTGTATATACCTTCTTGTTCGGGCGTATATTGTGCTCACTTGCGCTCTTGTTACTGATTACAATATACAAATACATATATTGCTTTAAAATTATTTGGATCAGACTTCACTGCAATGCTTTATAAAAAATATTAATTATTAAGACGATCTTTAAAAACGATAAATGTATAAACAGGCGAGCATTGGGTGGCTTTGACACCAACTCTCTGGTTAATTGAGTGTTCATGACAAGCCAGTTCCGGTTTGTGAACTTTTAATTACGATGCTTGCAAGTGTGATCTTCACAAGTTTTAAATGTGACAGGGGATTTCCTGTAAGTAGACACGCAATGCCCAATGACAGCATTAACTCACCAAGTACATTCATATGTAGAAACATGCAGTGAGGGGGAGAGGAGTAAGGGATGCGGACAAACATGCAGTGAGGGCGGGGGGGGGGGGGGGGGGGGGGAGGAGTAAGGGATGTGGACAAACATGTAGAGAAAGGGAGAGGGACAAGGGATGCGGCTGCCTTGGGAGCAGCTTGAGTGGGGTGCAGAATTGAGGGTCATTCAAGTACGGTAATTAAATTAGTGAGGAAAATTAGCACATGCCTGAGCGAATGATGAAAACCAATGGTAAATCGGTTAACAATGGATATAATAAGACTATCTTGGGGACCATAAGGACATTCCAGGAATTGCCTCACTTTGGGGAAAAGATGTTTTGTCAAAACTTTGAACTGCAGTTCCAAACTTCACAAGCATTGTAAGGTCCGGGTTCCATTACCCCAAGACCTCGAGAAAGTGTGGGGGTTAATTTTTTGTCTGGCACAAAGCATGTTTTACTAAAGGCTCGAAACTGTCCTCACATTCAGTGCAAAATATCTAAAGGTATCCGTCTTTACCCCTGGTGAGTTTCGTGTTCACGGCGATAGTAAGTGACATTGGTAAATGAGTGAAAGTGACTAATAATAGGAATCATTTGTCGGCCCCACGGACGTTTCTCGACACCTCATGTCAATGTATAATTTTTACGTATTGGTACACATTGTGAGCGATGTACACCTGTCCACTTGTACCTCGACACTGCTCGATAAGCTCTGTATGGTTTCCAGGAAACTTTGTACAAGCGCTAATGAGGAAAAGGAGAGTAAATGTTTGAACCATTTATGAATTATTTTAAAAGAAATTACAAAAGTGTCAAAAATTTATAGAAAATGCAAAATTATCATTTATTTGTTGGAAATCATTTGGGTGTAACCATGGTACTCACTTGGAGATGTTTGAGCGGCTGAGCTTGGCTGCAGTGGAGCCCGACACAATGTCTCTGTAATTGGTAATCATACCGTTCGTCACTACCTGAGAATGACCTGTAAACTAAGTGTTACCTATGCAGCAGATTTTAATCTCACATTTTTCAATGTTTGACTTTTTTTATCATCTAGATTCTAGACAATGAACAGTTTTTTTTTCGTTTTTCCCCTTTTGCATACATTTTGTACCATGAGCATACCCTATCCGCTCAATGGCGAATGTGAGCGATGTGCTGTGCCCTAATTGGGTTCATTTGAACTGAGCTTACTTGGTGTCACATGGCTTGTCCTCACACCGACGTCGACTACTAAAGTATAATTAAATTGAACATAATTTCACCATATCACCCTTTCAACAAGTTCCAGCACATGAACTTGGTCTTCCACCATGCCTTCCACAAATCCTAGTGAGAGCCATGGGATGATATAAGTACAGTGCCATTAATTGTGCTACTCTTGTGTTAGCCAACTTGCCGAACTTTTGACTGTTTGAGCAACACGGCAATCCAAACGTAAAAAGCACCCAAACAATGGTCACAGGACTCACAGACGTGCAATATTTAAAACTTCTCAAACTTGCAGCAACATTGTAATATTAAAGGGGATGCTCCATGGCAATGGCATGCACAGATCTCTCTTAACATGTAAGAATTAAAGCTACAATGATCTATCTCAGGATTCAACTGGAAAGCATCTGAAAATGAAAACCCAATCCGAGACTGCTTTGTATTCGGACTGATTATATTTTTCTTTCGTATGCTAAACACGACAAATACAGCTAAAAAAAAAAAAAGCAAAAATTGACGATTGTACGCGACTGACCTTCTGACCTCAAAAGCAATCGGCTTCAGTGACACAATATACAATCCCTGCTCAAATTTGAAGTCAATTTCATGAAAATTGACGATTTTGTGACCTTGACCTTTGACCTACTGATCAAAAAAACAAACTATCGGAATACATCTTTTTATTGGTGAACCAATTCAGTGATCCAATAAGTAAATTATTTTAAATTTCAGGTCAATTGGACGAAAATTGACGATTTCATGCGACGTTGATCTTTGATCTTCTTCACCCGTTGACCAAATTATTAATTTGTCTTCTCCATACTCTCATAATAAAGCTTTGTTCAAAATTTGATGACAAACGCTCAAATGGTAAAAAAGTTACGGCTCCGGACAGACACAGACAGACAGACAGACAGACAGACAGACAGACACACACACACACACACGTGATTGCAAAACCCCATCTCCCACTGCGCGGGGGACGCGCTTATTATGGACTTCCGAAAGTTGTGTGTGGTTACATCATTATGGAGGCAAAGCTTTGCCACCGATCCAAAGCCACTGTACAATATGGCAGGAATTTATCATTTGGCCAGAATACAGGCACATAATAGCTAGTCTACGATTTCAAAAGGTAGTTTGGGATCAATTTGATCTCGTTCAGTAGAAGTGATGGCCATCATTCAACTCTGAAAGGATGACGTACTAATTTGGTGCAATGCTCTGTCTGCAGAGCAGCAGAGTAACAGATTGTAGTTGGGCTACACCCCAACGGCAATATAAATCAGACAAGATAGCTCAAAGGTGAATTCTACTAACTCTGAGGTATCCTTACATGATGGAGATACAAATGTAGTAGCGACGTCCCGAAAGATGGTGGATCGCTGTTGGCAAAGTTATCATTTGTGCATCAACAGTCATGCAATTCAATGATCACGTTAATATGACATGCACGATATGTTTACCTGATAACCAAATGTTTGATGGTAGAATTCCTCGACAGAAGCAGAGGAACACTCATGTCTTGTCTGTGAAGGACATGGGTCATTGGAAAATGAATCAATATATCTGAACTCAGCCAAACTTTTCTTGTTAGCTGAATTGCTGGGGCAGGGTACAACCGGATGTTTCCGATTAAAACGGTCTTTGAGGAATTGAACGCGTCACCCGACATGTTTACGACGCCGGTGCGTTGCACTGAGCAATCTTGCCCGTGTAAGATTCGGTAGTGAAGCCGAGCGATGTTGTATCCCAGTGATGTTCCTTGGAACGCCTTGGCATCCGAATCTCCAAACCAATGGGTTGGTACAATCAAGGTGGCGATGCACAATGAGGGAACACCTTCAAACAAACAAGTCATCGAGATCTGTTGCAACAATCGAACGATGGTGACCCGCACACAAGGCAGTTCATACGTCTTCAGCTGTTGCTCCAAAAGGGTGCCTGTGATATGAAATGCGGCTTGTACCTTGGGCTTGTCCACAAAAATCCGGTCCTCCAATGGAAAGACCTGGATTTTCCATAACGAACGTTCTCTTTCACTTATAACGGTGTCGGTGAGTTTTCTCAGGTCTCCAAATCCCCGCTGAGAAGAAAACGGGCCAAAACTGACGTTGATTCCAGGATGCGTCGTCCTGGAGGCCAAAAGCAAAAAAGGTTGCACGCACTGGCCAGGACAACAGCCGCCTTTCGTAGAGTGAAGAAAAAGGATGTCATTATCTAGGGTGCTGTACTTGATAGAATCACACGTCGACAGATCCTCGTCGTTAAAAGACACGACTCCAGCTGTGATACCTAAAGGGGAGAGGGGCAGGGGGAAACATCAAATCAAATCAAATTTGAAAATAATAAATCAAATCAAAATGAATGCAGATGCACATCATAACAAGCTTGTAAGTAATAAACATTCAAAATGTATTTCGCTTCATCAAATGGCATCCTTTGTTCAGCAGAGAAATTGATTTTATTTTATTTAAATTCATTGCTTGCAGTCAGTCATGTGTGATGTGTTTTTACTCTTGTTTTTGTGGCTGAGCCAATTATGTTCCTCGGTCGACGTTGTTCAAAAATGAGGGCACTAGCAACACCTACAGCTTCCCAGGAGGCACAGCTTACGTCTGACGATTCGACAGCCGTGGCTTTCATCCGGAATTGTGGAGACATGGTGTGTCAAATATTGAGCATCCTCCCTGGGGATGGGGGTGGGGGCATTATGTGACTGCAATATGGAGATGGTGAATTCTCACCGTCACTGCATCTGAATATGTGTTGGTGTGGTCCGGTGTGTTTTCATCCAAAAAATGCATATATTTTTGTTTTTTTCTAATTGCAATCAAGAAGGGGTCACATCGAGGAAAGACAAAAAAAAAAAAAAACCTGAATGAAGAATAATTTGTCTTATGCAAAGATCTTCTCGAGATAATAGTGTCGAGTCTCGTGGAGGAGCGAGAACGCAGAAAAGATCAGGAAGTAGCAGAACAAGAAGAACAGTACAAAGAGACCACGGAAAAGGAAGATGACGAGACCAGACAGGAGGCTTTATAAGAAAGAGAGACAACCGACTTGTCTGCAATGTGAAACTGAGAGGCCGAGAGATGCAGCTTCATCACAGGAAATTCCAATGACTTCGAAGGCCTTGGATTCCACGACGTCAAGCTGAGCATGGTGATAGGTAGGGAAGCCAGCCCAGAGGGGAGAGCATTAGTCCATCAAGCTGCAGATGAAGGCCTTGTAGGTAGGGAAAAGTTAAAATGTGCCTTATGACTGAACTTATTGAAGAGAATTTTTGAGGAAGTAGATGGGAAGGTTCATCGGATGGTGTTTTCGAAGAGCGGAGCGATGAGAGTGTGAGATTTGTCCTGGTTAAAAGACATATCCCAAGTGTTTGAACAGCTCATAATCTATCAAGGTCCGAAGAGAGAGAGAAGAGGCTGCTGCATGCCTACCCGAAGGCGGAGCGATGTTCCAGCAGATGGTGGAGTCATCAGCCAAGAGATGAAGATAATTTTCCAGAGAGTCAGATAGATTGTTGATTAAGATGAGGAATAGGAGTGGGACAGAAACATCGCCTTAGGACACTCCAGGCTTGATGGGGAGAGGAGATGAAAGCGTTCCGTTGAGAGCCATACGTTGGCTACGAGAGTAGAGGAAGTCAGAAACCAAAGAGTGCAGTTGGCTCTGAATGCCATAAGCAGAGACTTTGGAAAGCAAAGCGGGATGCCAGACGATCCAAAGCACCAGATGCATCTCGAGAGACGACCCTAATCTCATGTCTAATATTCATGGCCTCCATCCCTTGTTGTTCGAACAGAAGTAATATGTCCAAAGTAGAATGAGTTGGTCTAAATCAGAACCGATGGTCTCCGATGAGGCCGTTTGAGAAAAGGAATTATTTGATGCCAACCGTGATGATAGATTACATCACCTTGCTGATGATTGGAAGTAAGCTGATAGGTCTGTCGTTAAGGGGATACCTGAAGATGGGATGGGATGGATCTGTGAAGAAAAGGAAGCAAGTTTTTTTGGAAGAATTTCAAGGCTACATTAATATCAGGGATGGTAGATATAGGAGACCAGTCCTGAAGTGAGAGGGTGGCTAGCAGTCTCTGCCAATCTGCTTGTGTGAACTGTCTGACTCACCGGTGTTGAGGGATCTCTGTGAAAATAGTCAGAGATGTTGATTCTCACAAGCACATGATCAAAATTATCAATTGGAGCAGAGGAAGAACAGCAGACAGTCACCAGAATGGTGGTCATTACCATTTTCAGAAGGGAGAATGGCAATTGGCAAAAATCCATGTCCAAAAGTTCACAGATTGAGTCAGTCCCATGGAGTCACAGAGGTCCTTTACTGAAGTGCCATGGCTGGTGAGAGAGGTACCAACACCCATCAAATTGGCAAGGTTGCTGTTGAAATCACCACATGTGAAATAGAGAGTTGCAATCCATTCATCCATCAGGACCATACTCTGTACAGAGCATTGGTGCTGCCAATGCAGTCTCCTGGGCTATTGGGCAAAATTCTGGCTGGACAGGTCACCACTCCAACACAGGATACTCAAATGGCTCAATCATCCCAGCAAGCTGGTACTCATTTTACCAACCTCACAAGGATGACAGGCTGAGTCAACCCAAGCAGGTATTAATTCAACATTGAAGTGGGATTTGAACTCATGACTCCATAATCCCAAGCCCACTACCCTAACCAATAAGCCAACAGCAGGCATAGAGTTGCAAAGGATGGTTAGTTTGTTCATGTTGTCTGTGACAGAGAGGTAAGTGTAGTCACCATGAGGAGGATGGTACAACACACAGACAAACAAGAAGTGGGAACGGAGTGGGAAGTCACAGCAAAAGGTAATCCTGGGGGTTTGGAGATGTAATCGCAGTACATGGACAGAGAGAAATTGAGCTGTTGATGTAAAGTGCATCTCCGCCGCTGAGACGAGCTTCAGGCCTGTTGAAACAGAGGAGACAATAAACAAGGAGAGGAACTACGGAGTCAGAGACATCCTGTGGGAGGAAGGTTTCTGTAAGCACATCATGTCCAGTTGGATTGAGCAGTTCATCAGCAGCGGCCTGGATTAAGGGATCTGTCAAGTTGGAGCGGAGTCCTCGGACGTTTCAGATCCACACAGTTAGAGACTACAGAGGAGGCACTATTGACAGGGTGCAGGTATGCACACTTACCTCCAAGCTGTCTTGCATGGGTTCGAATCTTGACCCAGCTATAGACTGTCATCCCGGTGTTTCATCAATGTGTGTGTCGTCCCTCGGATGGACGTTAAATGGGTGTCCCGTCTGCTAGTATTTGTTGGTGGATGTTAAAAATCCCACGGTGTCCTTCACAAAGAGTACGCAATTTATCCCTGGCACAATGTCCAAATTCATAATTCCTGCCATAACTAGTGCTGGGAGAGGTTGGCAAACCACACAGGATGACCCCAACATGGATACTGCTTCGGCAGAAACAATGCTCTGTATCACAGAGTATGGAACATTAGATCGGATCAGAGAAAGGAAGAGATAAAAATGAACGAAGGAAGGAAACTGCAACGGCACTCAGTGGAGTGCATACCTCCGCCAGGATGAACAGTTTACGGTTTGTACGCCACCGATAGGCTGGATCTGCATCTGAACCTGAACCAAATATAATCGGCTTGTTCTTGTCATCTATCCAAATCATCCAAGTTTCATCCGAATCCGTCCGCAACTTGTCGAGATATCGGGCAATATATCCTTTTTGGCCCTATCGCTCAATGGTGAAGAATCTCATAAATAATTCTAGTGTCCGGATCTGGGTCCAGATCTTCACCAAAATCTAAACAATTCGTCCTTGTCACACACCCAACCTGCATACCAAGTTTCATCCAAATCCATCGACAACTTTTTTAAGATATCCTGCTCACAGACAAAGAAACACGGATGGATACATACTCTCCGTCCACCTTCGGTGGCAGCGGTAATGAGTTTGAAATTTTTTTTGAAACGAAAATGTTTTTGGGGGTTTTTCGAAGGGGAAAATAGACACGTTTGTTAGTTGAGGCGTTGGTGAGTAAGCCAGACACTCGCAGGGACACAAATTCGACAATACACCACAATAAGGTATGGTTAAACATGGAAAATCGGACGAAAACACAATCAACAACGCAGGGATCAAACAATAACGTCAAGACACGACGGACGTGGTCGAGAAAATTTTACCTTTCATGAAGTGGAAGGAGACGCTGCACGAGCCAACGACCGACGTGCTCAGACCCGGAACAGGAAGTCCAAACTGTAAGCTTCCAAACAAGTTTCCTTGGCTTGATCAAGTCGTTGTCCAGAACTTTGATTGCTGTCTAAATATTAGTATTATGTCACGATTCCACAACCGCAGAACGCTTGGGATGTTTCAGCCTTTCTGCCATTTTCTGCTCCGTTATCCTGTTGATTAGCTTACGGCCTATTTCCCCCCACGTACTGTTGTCCACATTTGTCACAAGTAGTAGCACGGTAAACACCGGCGCGCACATTATGAGAGGCTATTTGAGTCTTGTGAAGATGTAGCGAATAGCAAACACAGCGTGGTCATGAATGAATCGATTAGAGTCAGGTTTACACGATGATCATCTGCAAAAATATATATATTATTTTTTTGAAAAAGTCAACTTATGTCGACAATCTTGTTGTGATCGTGATTATAGATCATACAAATAAATGATTCATTCGGATGGAATTGTCTTCTAATGTTGGAGGTGGGAGTGAAACATGAACCATCTGGATCTACCAGATGCCTGTAAATCCTTCGGATAAACAAGCAAACTGTATTTCGCATTTCGCACCACATCAACGATTTCATGCTGAAAAATAACAGCTGACCATTTACGTGCATTATACGTATAATGACATTACAAGGTAGCACTCAATGTACTTTTACATGAATTAAAGCACTGTACGTAGTTTTACATTAAGAATTAGCGGTGCATTTGATTTTGATGTACCGTATTCTTTGCGGAGCGTTGGTGCTGCCGAAGCACTTTCTTGGCCAGGGTTATACTGGGTGGTTTGCCATTGCCTTCCCAGCGATGTGCGTCCATGTTCTATCCTCTTACATGCTAAGCGTCAAGCAAGGAAGCAGAACGCACCATTTCTAAAGTCTTTGGTATGACTTAGCCGGGGTTTGAACCACTGACTCGTTAGACTCCGTTACACCACCGAATCTGGTTAGCAGTGCATGTATTATGAGACAATTAATGCATCAACACATAATTTGATCCCAGCATTATCAGGCATGTTGTACGATTTTTCATTCAATGCACTAACAAGTATCCATACGACTTTTGTTTTGGCCCCCAATGGGGCATCGGCCTGCCTGGGAACTTGTATTTGGGACACGTCAGTCTGTATGTCCGTCCATCAGTCCCTGCGTCCGTCTGCAGCCTCCACAAAAAATGATTGGACACATTTCTTTCATATTCGGCTAACGTATACAATAATATTTGGCCATGAGGCACGTCAAAAGATTGGGGAATCGGTGTCAAGGCATGGGACATGATTTTATTACCGAAGTTTGGCGATTTAAAACATTTTTACAGGAGAGGATAGCGAGGGATTGCATATGCTTTGAGGAACCATTATTGACCTAAATACACACTTTACCATCTCCACTACAAACATCGAACATTGGATTATTTATTTATTTTGTACATACTTTGCCATCTCTACTACCAATATATCACCTTCATTTATTTGTTTATTTATATACACTTTACCATCAACGCAGCCGACATACCACCTTCAATTATGGATGTGCCTTTAACCTTTCAATTACATTTATTTATTTATGTATTTAGTTATTTCGTTTTTGAAATGTCAAATCTACACGTCCCGTTTTTAAGGTGCGGTTGGGGGCTGCGTCCTCGATAAGGACATGCTTGTTAAATACAAGATCAAGGTTTACGGAAGAGCAATGTGACAAAGGGTAAAGGGGTAAAGTACAGTCAGTGTTGCCACATATGGACAAAATAAGCAAAGGAAGGACGAACAGGTCAAAGAGAGAGAGAGAGAGAGAGAGAGAGAGAGAGAGGAGAGAGAGAGAGAGAGAGAGAGAGAGAGAGGAGAGAGAGACAGAGAGGAGAGACAGAGAGAGAGAGAGAGAGAGAGAGAGAGAGAGAGAGAGAGAGAGAGAGAGAGAGAGAGAGAGAGAGAGAGAGAGAGAGAGAGAGAGAGAGAGAGAGAGAGAGAGAGAGAGAGAGAGAGAGAGAGAGAGAGAGAGAGAGAGAGAGAGAGAGAGAGAGAGAGAGAGAGAGAGAGAGAGACAGAGAGAGAGAGAGAGAGAGCAGAGAGAGAGAGAGAGAGAGAGAGAAGAGAGAGAGAGAGAGAGAGAGAGAGAGAGAGAGAGAGAGAACAGAGAGAGAGACGAGAGAGAGAGAGAGAGAGAGAGAGAGAGAGAGAGAGAGGAGAGAGAGAGAGAGAGAGAGAGAGAGAGAGAGAGAGAGAGAGAGAGAGAGAGAGAGAGAAAGAGAGAGAGAGAGAAGAGAGACAGAGGACAGAGAGACAGAGAGACAGAGAGACAAGAGAGCAGAGAGACAGAGAGACAGAGAGACAGAGAGACAGAGAGACAGAGAGACAGAGAGGACAGAGGAGAGAGAGACAGAGACAGAGACAGAGACGAGACGAGACAGAGACAGAGACAGAGATAGAGATAGAGATAGAGACAGAGACAGAGACAGAGAAGAGAGCAGAGAGAGAGAGAAGAGAAGAGAGAGAGAGAGAGAGAGGAGAGAGAGGAGAGAAAGAGAAGACACACAGAGACAGAAACAGAGAGAGAGAGAGAGAGAGGAGAGAGAGAGAGAGAGAGACACAGAGACAGAAACAGAGACAGAAACAGAGACAGAGGAAACACTAACGTGCTGGTAATCCAAATAAAGACAAATTACTGTGTACTGTCGTTCCAAGAAGAAAGCCAGACACAACACACACACACACACACAACACACCCCCACAACACACACAACAACACACACACACACACACACGAGGGTGGAGTTAGTTACGGTTATTTGGGGAGGAAAAAAAATCATGGGTGGGGATGGGTATGACAAGAAATAGGAGTGCATTGCTTGCTTGAAGTCCGAGATTAAAGAGTGTGATGGAACCTCCTCTAAAAGACAGTTCCACAAATGGGAGGAAAGAGGATTAAAAGAATCAAAATGAGAGGAAGCCTGAAATTTTGGGAGCTAAAGCAGGAGGGTCTTACTGGATGAACCCACATGCCCTGGCATAGCTTGAGGTGGGATGTTGGAGGGCTGACACCAAAGCCTGAACTTTGCCAAAGTGGAGACAGTAACAAACCGAGGCGACTTGTCTGTGAAGTGTGACCGACAGGCCTTGTGCTCTGGCTTTATCACAGAATATTCCAATAATGTTAAGAGCTTTATATAGTCCACACAATCTAGGACAGACCAACGTGATGATGGGGCCCGAGCCAAGAGGAGGAGCAGTATTCCATTTAACTACAACAAAGGCCGTGGAGGCTGTGAATAGTTTGGATCTTTTAAGGAAAGACTTGAAGTACCAGAGGATGCCCAATCGGTGGCTGACTTTGGAGGATAGCTTGGTGATATTGTCAGCCCAGAAGAGGTAGTGGCTGATGGCGTGGCCCCGAGATGCAAGAAGCTGAACCTCTTCCATTCGCTGACCATGGAAAAATATGTGTGGGTTAGTTTGACGATGTGTCCAAAGTCACGAGGCGAGACAGATTTAACAGGATTGAAAGACATGTTCCATTTGGCAAACCAGCACATAATAAACCAGATATCTGCGATCACAAAGCGATCAGCAAGGGTAAGTCTCCACCGACCGGGGGAGGCTTACCATTAGCGATTGCATGCGACTAAACCCTTGGCACAGAATCCAATGATGACCGTGTTTTTTTTCAGACCACCATATGACCTTGACCTTCAACATTTTGGAATAGAGTGTAAATAAAGAAAATGAATCCCCATCTACAATCTATCCATAAAACTCAACATCATAAAAATCGCAAGAAAATTATCCAAGTTATAATCAAAAAGGTGTTTTTTGTTAACGAGGTCACAATCCCCCAAAAAGTGGGTCAAGGACACGAAACAAATATCAGGTGCACAACTGCAGTGCAGGAACACGATTACAAAGCATACCTCTCGGCTATTCTGCCGTGATGTGGAAATTCATTACTTTAAAACAACTGAAAACATTTTTTACTCATTGTGATATTATTTATTTTGCCTTATTAACCCCGGTATCGAACTACGGTCTCGCCATTGAAGCTTGAAGAGTACGCACCAAGTGGCTTAACCAAGCGCTCCAATGAATCGGATGAATAAACTTTTAAAAACGAAACAGCGACTTCAGGGTATGTAGATGAGGCATTTGATGAGTGAGGAAAGTGAAAAAAAAGACTTTATCGTTAAGAAATCATTGCGGCCTGTTCCAAGTCAAGGTATTGTTGAGCAGGCCAAAAAAAGTTGGCGAATTAAGACTCCATCGAGAGAGAGAGAGAGCGAGGTGGCCGAGGATCTCCTGATAAAAGGATATAATTGAATAAGGCCGTTAATTATCTTCAAAAGGGGTGTTTTAATTAACTCAAACACCCAATTTTCAGTCATACACTTCCTTGGAGTTTTCTTAGCACGCATGCAAAGTTTCAGGCTGTTAGGTTTCATGGTTTTGAAGTTATGGAGGAGCACTGACACACACACACTGACTGACACACACACACACACACATTTATTATGATAGATAATGACACATATGATAGATAATGACACTCGGTAGAGTTGCAACATTTTGTTTTTGACTCCTGATCAGATGCTCCAACGTGATTAAATTATTATCGATTGAGGAAAACGCGTGCCACGATTTCTGGCGTGAACTTCATGTTAATTAATTGGAAATCCACCACCCGGTGGCACACCGCACGCACGCAGATGCTCTCCACTCGGCGTCCAAGAGTTAATCCCCAGCGAGACCTCCTCTAGTCTGCTCCTTCGGGGAATACTCGGAACCAGACGAACAATCCGAGACCTGCCAACATTACTATTTTAAAATGGACAATATTTTTTATTATTTTAATATGAACCTTTCAACTGTGATGGAGATTTGAACCTATGTGACACACACACTTGCTCCAAGGATGTGCAGCAGGCACCTCTGGTTGGCCAGGACCCTTGAAGCAAATGCTGGCACATCACATGGCTTCTTGGCTCCACAACAGTTCAGGGGTGGATATTTGGATATCATCCAGCATGGGACAGCTTGCTTACAAGTTCAACTTCTTTTTGTGGGAATTGCCCCTGTGCTGAACATAGCCAATGAGCCAGAAACACGTCTGTGAATCAGATTCCTTTCCCGGGGGCGCGGGGGCGGGGGGGGGGGCGTTGCTTGGCATTGCCACAAAGGTTAGGACATTCAGACTTATGGACACTGTTGGGAAAAGTGTGCAGTAGTTGACACTGTATTTAGCAGTGGGTGGTTCTGTATTTTATCAGATTGCGACTTGGCCAGAAGCTGCTTTTGTATTAATTGAAACACCCGCTCCCTACGGGAGTGACCGGGGGAAGGGATCACGTGGACGTGCGTGCGCCTCATGCGGACGGTGGTTTGTTAATATCCTTATTGTTTAATGGCCACAATTATTCCCACGTTATTATGGGGTTGGCTGGCAGAAGCTTGGCTCAATTCTTTCACAAATCCACTGGCCAGGCCCGATGTTCGACTGAGGTTAAGGTAGGAATTTGTAATTTGTTCAGGGTGCCGCCGAGAGCGAACCTACTCTGCATAAAGGACACCGCGTGATCTTTAAAATCCACCAACTAATGCTGGCAGACGGGACGCCAGTTTAACATCCATACCAGGAATGGCACCCACATTGATAAACCACCCTGCCTGTGAAACACCAGGATGACACCTGGGTCAGGATTCAAACCCAGACTAGATCGCTTAGAGGAGGGTGTGCATCGCTCGAGACCATTGTGCCAGCCTCCATGTGAATAATTATGATCATTATGCCATGATCATTGTGTGGAATTGACCGATTAATTTGTGGTTATAATAATTTGGACAAAAAATATTATTTGGATGACATAGATGCTGGAGTCGGGATTGGAGGAAGATGTATCAACTGCCTAAGGTATGCTGATGATACCTTTCGGTTGGCAGAGAGTAAAGAGGACTTGATGAAATTGCTGCAGACAGTGAAGAAGGAAAGTGAAGAGCTGGTCTTTATTTAAACCTAAAAAAGATGAAAATCTTCTCAACTGAGAAGAACGACGTGTTCAGAAGAGGTGGGTTTCATTACCGATCAGCTTGAATAGCGCTCGCCAAGTGGCTCGCTTGATTTTCAGCGCACAAGCGAACACTCCTTGTCAAATGATTGATAAGGAACGGCTGGCTTGGCAAGTGATAGCAAGCTGATTGGTAATGGAACACACCCCCAATGGATGGGGTAAAGATGGGGCTGAAACCAAGCCGTCTCTGCCAGAGCGTCGGAAAGCAGTGGAGACAGTGGATGTTTGGAGACATCTCATCATGAATGGCACTAGAAGTCACCCACGACTTAACGGAACTGGATAACTGGTCATAATAGCACCGATAAGTGTGTGGACCAGCAACTGTTAGCCTATACACCACCCATGCGCAAGTACGTCAAATTTTCTCCAAATTTCCCTCTGGTGACTACTAAAATGCTCATGAACCTTAGGAATATTTTTATGCGTCAAATAAAGGTCACAATTGGGCTGTGAGGGCGTCGGTGGCAATATCTCACATCACACTTGAAACCATGGCAGAGGAGAAACCACAGACGAGGCCCCAAGATATGTAATAAATAATCAATATCCAGTCCACATAGAATGTGATGATGGCTAGAAAAATCGAACAGGCAATGGGATTCGTTAAAACAGGGAATTTGAAGGAGGTGGGTTTGGGGTGGATTAGTGGGGGTAGATGAGATCATGGTTTGCGACATGGGGGCAAGATATGAGATGGTGTGAACAGCTGTTTTGAAGGCCTGGAGGAAGAGTGGGATTGAACAGGAGTGGGGAGTTTGGTCCAAAGGTGGGAAAAAAGATGAACGAAAGAGTGAAGGTGAGCAGTGTGTCTTGATTTTGGTTGTTTTACCAGAAGGGGGTGCTGCCAGACCTGAGTGCCCTGCGGAAATATGGGGGGTGAGGAGGGTGGGGAGGGGGGACATATCTCACACAAGCAGGGAGGGCCACACCAGAGAGGAAAAGTAGAAGACAGAAAGACCACCGACCTGCCTGCAGTGAGAGAGTGAGAGGCCCAAAGACTCAGCCTCATCACAGGAGATACCAATGATCCTAAATGCCATGGTTTCCACAGCGTGAAGCCGAGAAGGTTGGGAGGCAGGCACCAGCCCAGAGGGAAGAGCAGTACTCCATCAGGCTGCGGACGAAAGCTTTGTTTGTGGTCTGGCCGAGGAAGGACTTTACACGACGGAGGATTCCAGTCAGCGACTGGCTTTGGAGGCCAGCTTGGAAATGAGGCTTTCCCAGGAAGATCATGGCAGACAGTGAGACCCAGAAGCTTCAATGAAAGGACTTCTTCGAGAGGATTGTCAAGAAAGTAGATGGGGGGGGGGGGGGGGGGGGTTCCAGATGGTCCTTTGGAGAGACAAAGTCAGAGTGTGAGATTTTTCAGGATTGAACCATGGGTGGGAGGAAGGGTAGGACAACTGAAGATGAGATGGGATAAATCTGTGCACGAGAGAAAGCACGTTTCTATTGAAAGAATTCCCAGGACGAGTTGACGTCAGAGAAGTAGAGATTGGAGACCAGTCTAGAAGTTTGATGGCTGCTTGAAGTCGCTGCCAGTCGGCCTGAGTGAAATGCCAGACTCGACGGTGCTGAGATGGTTCTCTAATAACAGCCAGAGAGATGTCTACTTTTAATGACTGTTTAAAATGTAAAGATGACTGTTTAAAGATGGAATTGTATGTTGGACAGAATTGACTCAATCGTTTGTGGTTATAATAATTTCTATGTCCAGAAGGTGTGCTCCATGAAACGCCGTGATAACCTATTATACACCTCAACTTGGAGTTTGTCCAAGGTGCAAATCCCCTTTGGGGAAGGGGGGAACTTAAATCGCTACAGCATCTGTCATGTGACCCTTAGTCCTCCTGTGACGTCTGGTTGCAATTGGATAAGTAACGACCGAATGTATTGCGGTCAAAAAGCAGACAAGACACCAAATTGCATATTTTAGTCAGATTATTATATATTATACATCATCTAAGGCTGGTAGTGGAGCAGACACACACA
>CM068967.1:81163639-81179797 GCA_035128595.1 Eptatretus atami
CTACCTTTCCAGGGAGACCATTCCATGCATTAATTACTCTAAAACAATGGATGGACACAGAGGAATGTTGCTGGAAACTATGGGAAGCAAGGAGAAACTCGCGATTTGGGAATGAACCCTTCATCTGAGCAAAGAGCAGATTGTTTTTCAATGAGTCCCATTCAGGGTATTTTGCTCTGATGAAGGGTTCGGTAAACACACAAAATGTCAAATTCTTCTTGCTTCCCATGTTGGTTAGAGTACTTAGATCAATGTCCTGTTGACTCCATCCATTGTTTTTGTTGCAGTTAGTATTACTGTATTTCAAAGAGTTAAACAGATTAAACAAAGTGGACAGCTGTTATTCCCCTGAAGAACTTATATTCATTGCCTTTTTGTCGATTTCCTATTCAAAATGGAAGCAGAGTCGAGATCAAATGATGAAGCAAAGACACTATTCAAGTCAAGATGGAAATACATAAATGCACAATAAAATGTAAGCAAATAATATGGCAGATACTTAAAAAACAATGGCAGATACTTCAAAATAATATGGCAGATACTTCAAGTGCATCATCGACAAAAAAATTATGTATTTTTTCAGAAGAAAAAAAAAATGGTTGTATTTTTTAAGAAGAAAAAAATTGTGTATTTTTTAAGTAAGAAGAAAAAAATATATGTATTTTTAAGAAGAAAAAAAAATTGTTTATTTTAAGAAAAAAGATGCAATTTTTGAAGGTAAGAAGAAAAAAAATTGTATTTTTTTTCAGAAGAAAAAAATTATGTATTTTTTAAGTCAGAAAAATATATTATGTAGTTTTTTAAGTGAGAAGAAAAAATGTATTTTTTAAGTAAGAAGAAAAAAAATGTATTTTTCAGAAGAAAACAATATATTTTTTAAGTTATAAGAAAAAAATTATGTATTTTTTAAGAAGGAAAAAAATGATGTATTTTTTAAGTAATAAGAGAAAAATTATGTATTGGTGAAGTAAGAAGAAAAAAATATTGTATTTTTTGAAGAAGAAAAAAATATGTAATTTTTTCAGTAATAAGAAAAACGATTATGTAATTATTAAGAAGAAAAAAAATTATGCATTTTTAAGTAACAAGAAAAAAATTATGTATTTTTTAAGAAGAAAAAAAATTATGTAATTTTTAAGAAGAAAGAAAGTATTTTTTAAGTCATAAGAAAAAAATAATTTTTGGAAGAAGAAGAAAACAATGTAGTTTTTTAAGTAAAAAGTAAAAAATTACTAATTTTTAAAGAAGAAAACAATGTAGTTTTTTTTAAGTAATAAGAAAAAAATTATGTATTTTTTAAGTAAGAAGAAAAAAATTATGAATTTTATAAGAAGAAAAAAATTATGTATTTTTTTAAGAAGAAAAAAATATGTATTTATTAATTAATAAGAAAAACAATTATGTAATTATTAAGAAGAAAAAAAATTATGTATTTTTTAAGTAAGAAGAAAAAAAATTATGTATTTTTTAAGAAGAAAGTATTTTTTTAAGTAATAAGAAAAACAATTATATATTTTTTAAGTAGAAATAAAAAATCATTTATTTTTTAAGAAGGAAAAAAATTTTTTTTAAGTAAGAAGAAAATAAATTATGTATTTTTTTTAAGAAGAAAAAAATATGTATTTATTAAGTAATAAGAAAAAGAATTATGTAATTATTAAGAAGAAAAAATAAATTATGTATTTTTTAAGTAAGAAGAAAAAAAATTGTTTTTTAAGGAAGAAGAAAAATTATGTATTTTTTAAGTAAGAAGAAAAAAAATTGTGTATTTTTGAAGTGTGAAAAAAAATTGTGCATTTTTTATGAAAAGAAAAAAAAATTATGTAATTTTAAACGGTGAAGCTGCTTCAATATTAATCTATTTCCATCCATCCGTCCATCAAAAGTGATGAAGAAGAATCTTTCTAACACGAGGTGTTTCCATTAAAATTTTCCATTTTGAGCTTTTAGTCTAATGAGAACCCTTTGACCTTTGAAGACCCTTTAAGACTACCAAGACCCTTAAGACCCCAATAACCCCTAAAGTCCCAAAAGACTCAAAAGTTCCCAAAGACCAAAGGACCCATACAACCCCAAGGACTCAAAAGACCTTGAGGACCCAAAACACCCCAAAGACCCAAAATAACCTGAGGACCCAAAAGACCCAGAGGACCGAAAAGACCCAGATAACGCAAAAGTCCCCGAGGACCCAACAGACCCGCCGACCCAAAAGAACCTGAAGACCCAAAAGTCGCTGAAGACCCAAAAGTCCCCAAGGACCCAAAAGACCCAAAAACTCACAAACCCATAATACCTAGAGGACCCAAAAGATCCTGAGGACCCAAAAGACCCCTAAGACCCTCCAAGACTACAATAAATAGATGAGGTGTGTGTGTGTGTGTGTGTGTGTGTGTGTGTGTAGTTATCGTCTTATGTGGAATGTGAAAAAACAAAATGATCATCATGATCTCCTGAGTTGATTAGGCTAATTAACTACAAAGAACCTCGAATAAATCCCATGTTTTAAATGCACATCAAGTTAAGGTGTACATGGCAGCGAATAGGTCCTTCTGCGGCATGACATTCTATTGGCAAAACAAATACCAACAAAAATGATAACATTGTAACAAACCATATATTAATTAATACGACACATAATAATAACAACAATAGTTATAGGAGTATCATTTGGCAATAATAATAATGAACGTATAATTCCTGCCCTGACGCAAACACATCTGAGCTTGTTGAAAGGCAAATCAATGCTCAAGCAGTACAGCAGGTGCGTGTGCCACAAGGCCTTGAAGACCAATGAAAATTTGGTCAAATGGACAAATGGACCCACTAGTAATTCTGAAGCGTTCTAAAGGGTATTTCTAATGGGTTCTAAAAGGTAATTCTAATGGGTTCCGTTCATTTCTAGGCTTTGCCCGTTTCATATTAAAAATGCCAAACTGAACCGCTTCCTTCGGACACGGGTGATATTTTTTAAGTAAGAAGAAAGAAAGAAAGAAACGACGTGATCGCATCATCACGTGTGTTTTAACGTTCTGATCAGAAAAATTGCCTCAATATTCTCTCGAAACAAAATTATATTTGATACCCATTACCTAATGATGTGAAGTCTTCCAAACAGGGGCATTGACATCAGGGTGAAATGTCGTTCTCAGGCCAGAAAGCAAATCTTGGGAAGAGAACCCCCCGCACGCCCCGCACCCCCTCCTCCCCGCCCTGAACCCGATGTAGTTTTGATTGCGATTGGTGTAAATGTCAGCACGGTTCTTTGTGAAATGCGAGGCGAAAAATCAAGTGCTTGAGGTAACTATTCCACAGAGTAAGATCGTAATAGGCATTTGCGTGAAATAGCTTTTCTTACCGGGATGCTCATGTCCATGCAATGAGACACCGAGCTGTAACAATGTGTTCTGTACACAACGTAGTAACAATGTAACAGTGAGATTGAACAATGAATTGTGAATGTGAGTTAAAAACAAACACCATAAACAGGTGTACTTAGCATGACATAATCCATGCACATCTTACACCATCACCGTAAACCACACCGCCAACTTCGTTCACCATAAATGGTCTTTTCCCAAACAACAAAAGCTATAAAAATCAAAATGATTACATTTCCACGCAACGTCATTTTGTATACAGTACTGGACTGCCTTTTCTCTTTGATATCTTGATTATATTTTCATACAAAACGAAGCATTATAATACATTGTGTGTAAATACACATCAACAAATGTGTGACTGGCAGGATGGCCGAGAGGAGTGCACATTCACCTTGAGGCTGTCTCGCCTAGATCTGAATCCCGACCCAGGTACAAGTTGTCATGCTGGCTGCGTTTCACACACTGGGTCATTCATCAATGTTTGTGCCATCCCTGACGCTAAACTGCGCGTCCCGTCTGCCGGCATTGGCCGTTAGACGTTAACGATCCCACGGTGTCCTTTGTGAAGAGTGGTCGAGCTATCGCCGACACCCTGTACAGATTACAAATACCTGTCCTAACCTACAGGAGGCACTGCATCAATATGAACCAGTAATTTATCGTATTGTGTGATCTGTTGGAGTCCTACAACAAATAGAGGATCAAGACACCACAACCATCCCAATGGCGGATGGCAGTTACCCCGCAATGGAAGAGAAGTTCACCATTTGGCCAAGGAGGCACCAGAAAGGCTCAATTTTGTGAAACGTTCCACCATGGAAATATTTAATGTCCACTTTGAAGACAGGACTGTAAAAAAACAAAACCACTCCACCACCTACAACCAGTAATACATGTTGAGTAAATGAATGACAATTTCCAATAAAATCGATTCTTGGAATGAAATATAATTCAAAAAGCAAAATATAGTCCAAGAACATGTTGCAGCCATTGTCATGAAGCATGACAGTGAAATACACCAAAATAGTTTCCTGAACTCAGACCATGACTGGCATCATATGACCAGATGCCGTTACGAGTGAAGCAGCAGCACATCTCTTTAGATGAAGCAATTCGTCTCCATTCCTGCATGCCGGATGCCTGTCACTCTCCACAGCCAGAAGATGCCCAGTGGGCCTTTACAGAAGCATTGTCAATACAGTGAGCCAGGAGAGTGCGGATCGTGAAACATCTACACAGGTACCAGCTCAAACTTTACAAATAAAAAATAAAAAAACTAACGACATGTTACCTGATGACAATATGGTGCGGTGTTCATTTTATATCACAATATCAGCAGAAATATTCTCCAGCCTGTCATTTAGCATCATCCACATTTCATATGAACACGCAAAATGAAAGGATAAACAAATAATACATGAATGAACGAACATCGATTGGCAGGGTGTCGGTCACAGTTGCTTACTTTGTGCAAAAGACACTGGAAGGAGGGGAGGGGGAGTTAACATCGAAGAGCAATCAGACTTGGCAGACAGGTGCCCCAGCTCAACATCCAATCCAACGAAAATCACGCTTTTTGATTCCACAGCATGCCTGCAAAGCACCAGTCTGTCGGTTTTATCGTCAGGTTGAGAATCAAACCCAGAACTGAGGGCCAAAAGGTACTGTATTGTGTGATACCTTTGTACCATGCTGCTGGACTTGGCCAAGATGACAGCAGCACATCTGCTCATGTGCACTCTTCCTTTTGGAGCTGTACACAATTTGAATCCAACTTATCTCAACAGACAAATAGCTCACTTGTGTAACTGGATGAATAATTGGTCCATTTCATGGTTTGTTTTAATGAACGAGGGACCAGCACCGAATGGTTAACTGCGATTAATGGATCTGGAGAATGCATCTTAAATCAGATGTCAGTACACATGCTGATAAATATAATTGTAACCCCATGGATACAGTCTCTGAAGAAAAACAACCAATACATGGACTGGTATAATGTATGGTCCATTTAGCAATAAAACTTTGAGAATCTTATACCAATGTGGAAATGGCCGAATAAGCTCATTAAAACGAGTGCTTTGTGAGCGAGTGGGAGAGCAGCATTTGAGCTGTGGAAATTGTTGATGCAAGATCACTGCACTGAACCATCCTCACCCTTCAGCCCCACGGCGTCAAAAGAAAGAAATATTTTCACACAAAAAAAAAACCTACCCAAACTTCTGGAGCAATAAATAATTGTATTTGACGTCATGGTGCATGTGTTTGTTTCAGAGAGAGAGAGAGAGAAGAGAGAGAGAGAAGAAGAGAGAGAGAGAAGAGAGGAGAGAAGAGAGAGAGAGAGAGAGAGAGAAGAGAGAGAGAGCTTGCTGTGTGTGAGAAATTCTCTGAGACCCGACTTACTTGGGCCCAGAAAACTCATTTGAAACCCTCGTCCAGATCTTGTGAACACCGTTTACCATGCACGACAGTATTCCAGAGAAACAATCGGATATTTTATTGCCTTCTCGACAAATAAATTATAATAATAATAAAAATAGGGGCAATACCCCTTGGCACACACCTGGCAGAATAATGATACTGAGGAAAAGTCAAGTGTCAACGTGGGACGGAATCAGCAAAATGTACCAATGAAGCAATGTCGTAGCAAATAACTTTTGGGGGGCAACAACCCCCCCCCTCCCTGGCATTCCCTTAGACACCCATTTTTTAAATAGCATGAACAACTTTAGTCAATAATGGGTGATGATGTTGTGGTCAAGTTCATCGAAATTGTGTGTGTAGTTTCAAAGAAGAAGTAAATACATATTTTGGGGGGCAACCCCTTGGTAAACCCCCTTAGGGCCCAATTTTTTAATTGTGTGAACAAAGTTTGGTACATCAGGGTGTTGAAGTTCAGCGTGAAGTCTATCAAAATTGTTTGTGTAGTTTCAGAGAAGAAAGCAAATACATTTTTTTTGGGGGGGGGGGGGGCGAACCCCCATATACCCCGATTTGTTTTTAAATCTCAGGGATAAACTTTAGTACATCCCGGGTGATGAAGGTTGTGGTCAAGTTTCATCGGAAATGCGTGTGCAGTTTCTGAGAAGAAAGCAAACACCTCTTTTGGGGGGAAACCCTCCAATAGACCCCAGATTTTTTCAATGGTGTGAACAAACTTTGGTACATCACGGGTGATGAATATTGTGGTCAAGTTTCATCAAAATTGTGTGCGTAGTTTTGGAGAAGAAAGTAAATACATATTGTTACGTTTGGGGAGGGGGTGGGGGTTAGATATGACCATAGCGCAAGATAGAATGTATAGAGTAAGCATGGTCCGTGTATGAGTAGTTAGCCAATCTCGATGTAGTAAGTCGGGACAATGTCAGCATAAGGAATGTCTTGTTTGAATGTGCACATACGGGGGTAGTGCGTGGTAATAATTAGCTTGGGATATGATAAAGGGATTGCACCTAAAACGTGCTTTGTAATGTCCCACAGGTGAATTAGGTAGCTTGGGGCTGCCACAAGACAGGAAGAGGGGGGGGGGGGGCGGAGCTACGAACGCCTCCGGGGCGGAGCTTGGATTACCACTAGATCGAGGGAGAGGAGCATTTTGTCGCCTACTGAATGGCGGAGCCTGGATTACCTCCAAAGGGCGGAATTTCCATTGCCCCAGGAGAAGAGGGAGGAGACGAATCGGGCGGTTGGGCGCATATGAGAGGATTTTGTTGAGTTTGAGGAGAAATGACTGTTGAGGAGAACGAGTTCAACAAGGATCATGAGCTGGTCTGAGAGAGTTAAGCCTGAAGGGAACACACTAAGGAGAACGAGTGCTGAGGAAGGAGAGTTTTGAGAGAGCATCCTGTTTGCTTGCCTTTGTGCGGAGCCTGTTCATCATCAGCGGATCCTGCTGTGTCGTGATAGCCTGTTTGTCTGCCTGCTGCCTGCTCATCATCCTGCTGATCATCTCATAGCCTGCTTGTGGCTGCTCCACACCCATCCTTCCACCCGCTACCACCACAGCTGAGTTCCCCGTTTTTGTCCCTTTCCCGTCTGTGATTGAGTCCGGAGTGAGGCGCCTCAAATTTCTTTGGATTCGCTTTTACCTCATTATATATAGTTTTGTTTTGTTTTGTTTTTGTATACACTGTCGAGGCTCGTATGAGAGCTCACACACAGAACGTACAACAAGGGGAGCAGGAGACAAGAGGGGCAGGAGAGGGAAGGTAAAAAACAGTGGGGAACAGAGACATGAGGAGACCTGTGGAAGGGAGAGGGATGGGGCGGGGAACATAAGGTAAACAAGATGGACACGACAGGGACTTTCAGGTCCTTACACGACAGGGACTTTCAGGAAGGAAAGCAGGGAATTTTAAGGAGGTGAGTTATGGATTATCAGGGTTATAAAAGATCATGGTTTTGGATGGGGGAAGCTATGAGATTGTGGTGAACAGCTGTTTTGAAGACTTGGAGGGAAAAGTGAGACAGAGCAGCTCCTGGAACGCAGTTCTACAGATGGGAGAGGTGAGGAATAAAAGTTGTGCTGTGCAGTCATCCTGGATTTTTGAAAATCTAACCAGGAGTGTGTTACTGGAAGAATGAGTGCATCTTGGAGATATTACGGCGGGTCGAGCAGAGGGGACAATGTTGGAGAATGGAGTGCAGAAATCAGAGACCAGTGACTGACTGATGTGAGGGCAACGGACCTTGATTGTCAGCCTCATCACGGGAGATTGAAATAATCTTGAGAGTTTCAGAGTGCACAGAATCCAGGAAAGATGTGATGATGCTGGAGTGGTGCCAGCCCATAGCAGAGCCAGAGTGCAGTACTCCATTGAGCTGGAGAGAAAGGCCTTGTAGCCTGTAAGTAGCTCTGATTTGGAAAGTTTGGACAAAATTTACTGAAACAAAACAAGTCTTGGTTTTTCCACAGCATTCAAGTACTTGCTCGAGTAATTTTCTCATGATGATAAAAAATGGTTTTCACGTGTTGGAAACGTGACGACTCATGAATGGCACTGTAATTGAAATCTGTTAGAGAGAGAGTGAGAAGTTTCAAAACGCAAGAAAATAAATTGCCAAATACATGGGAACACAGAGTGTCCTTGAGCGAAAGGTTCGATTCGTCCCCACCACTCTGACAAGTTTGGAGACGGGGCAGCGGAGTGGGGGGCGGGGGGGGGGACATTAAAATGAACTCCGACCGAACAACCGCCCGATCATCGATACATGTACTTTTATGTCGGTGATATTTCAAAAACCGTTCAACATTTAGCGAACGTCTGAATTGTGTCGTCATGACAACCATCTCGGTAACTCGGTTTGTGTACCTGAAATTTCAAAAACCGTTCAAGATTTCGCTTTCATATTAAACAGATCCATTCGCCACCCCCCCCCCCCCCAAAAAAAAAAAATGGTGGAATGGGATATAGAGTATCAGCTCCTTGTTCTCTTAAATTTACATTACAATCAAGATGGCAGGCACCGACCACTGATGCACTTTTCAAAGTGAAACGGCATCGTTGAGCACCGGGTGCGTATGTTAAGTTCAATGGTTCCCATGAGGACGGTGGTTCAGTGAAACCCACAAGACATAAATTGGATAGGGCACCACGTTTTATGGCGGGGCAGGTGGTGAACAGCCGAATGTAAGTTCACACGAACTGAAATACATTTGAACAAACTATAACGGACAGGGAGTGCAAAGGGAAGATGGTTCAACCGTCAGGGATTTTAACGTCTCCGAGCCAAGTAGCAGCGGCTCGATGGAACCGCCATACACCCCAGGAATGTTGAATCTTCACAGCCAATGGAAGTGCACTCGTAAGCTTGAGACGGTCGACGTCGTGCAGGGAAACGACACGGTCAAATAATATTCCGGAAAGCCAAGCTAACAACCAACAAGCGGCACAACATTGTGGTGGAACGTGTTCACGGATTGTAACCTTGACTGGGTTGGGGCCTTGCGGGATTGAATTGCACAAGTGATCGTGTTTTTGTTTTAAACTAGGTCCTAACATTTTGCTTGAAAGGGCTGATGAAAGAAACCTGTTATCACTTGTATCATATCATTTATCACAAATACCTCGAAACGTTTTTAGAGCTTTTTTTTTGAAAAAAAAAATTTTTCAAGATGGCTGTCCAACTGTTTTTACAAAAAGAAGACAAGTAACTTGTATACAGGAGGCCATTCGGCCCATCGAGGCTGCAGCATATCCACACCACATTCATTAAACGTAACCTGATTATTCTCATCAATGCACTGCAGGTAGGGAGGGGTGTGGGGTGGAGAAGTAGAGGTGACCACAGGGGGGGGGGAGCACAGACATCATCGGGGTCTTTTATAAACATAAACAATATGACAAAAAAAAAAATTATTTATAAGTATAAAATAATTTATTGATTTTGGTAAAGATCCAGATCTTGTTCAGCTCAAATGAGTATCAGCTGACTGGTAATGGGGACACTGCATCAGCGGCAGAAAAAAATGATGCAACCAACAGTCGCAGGCTGCATACCAAAAAAAACCAGTGATACCTTCCATATTGGCTCGAGGTCGCTAGGCCGATCAGTCTGGGTCAATCTTTGTGAGTGCAATGTAAGGGAAACAGCTCGGTTTGTAAAATTGATTGATCTTTCCATTCAATACGGGGTTTAACCACACTATGGCGGGTCTGTGGGTTTTCATCAACAAAACGGGTCAAACCCGTGAAATGCGGGTCACATGCCGCGCATGAACATGTTTCCACTTTCTATTCATGCACGTGTGAGCAGTTTCTGTGTGTGTCCACCTATATATGTGCGTGTCTGTCTCTATCCATCTATCTCAAGCCTACCTATCTATCTATCAATCTGTGTGTCTGTCTATATGTGTCTATTTATCTGTCTATCTGTCTGTTATAAGAATGTCCTTGTGTGATGTCTGTGTAATGCAGTTTTGCATTGTCTGTCTGGCTGTCTACCTATCTATATGATGTAAGAATGTGTGATCGATGTAAGAATGCGCTTTTGATTTTACGAGCAAAAGTTGCCAGTGATGGAGAAAATCCAAATGGCGTCTTGTGTCATCGAGCCGGCAAGCTGGGAGCAACAAGTCACATTTATTGCCACATCTGATGCAACTCAAAAGCTCTAATGATGGTGCGGTGCTCCATTTGAAACTGTTTGTTCGATAGTTGTAGCTTTTTGATGTCTAGGGTCTGTCATAAAATTTGTGTTGGTGTCAAAACAAGTGGTGGGGGTAGAGGGGTTGAGAAGTTATGTTGGGGAGGGGGTTTGAAAGCTTGGAGTGTGGAGGGCAGGAGGGGTATTGAAGCCTTTGGGTTGAGAGGGGGATGTTGAGGACTTTGGATTTGGGTGAAGGGCTTGAAGACTTGGGGAAGGAAGGGGTTGAGGACTTGAAGTCACATTTTACATGATGTGGAAATTCCACAGGTCCTTGTCATGATTTTGTCAAAGGACATTCCTGTTAAACTCCATAAATATTCCACAATGTATTGGAAACTAGTTCCCGGGTTATTTGCTCATATCGCGGGTTGAGAGGCATAATGTTGTAACTGCATTTTTGGCGAAGCCGAATAAAATGGCTCTCATGTCTAACAAAACACCATTTCGCGGGTTGAGAGACATAATGTTGTAACTGAAACATTTCCCATTTCCTGCAAATCGCTAATGAAAGATAAATGGTGTTTTGTTTAGATGAGAGCCATTCCATTCAACCTCGCCAAAAATGCAGTTACAACATTATGCCTCTCAACCCGCGATTATGTAGGTATATATACAAATATATAAATACATACATACACACAAATACACCACACCCACAGCAGCATATGTAAGTTCATCCAATGATGAGTAAAACAATTACAATCACAGCTCCTCTTTCACACTCACAAGGATACACACAAACAAGGATACACCAACATGAGCCTTCCAAGGAGATTTCTTCACATTCTGCAGGGGTACTAGACTCGGGTTGAGCACGTTACTGTATTAGGCCATGAGTTTGACTTGGAACTTCACTATGAGATGGCAGTAGTTTCGGCTCTTTGAGATACCAAAGACGAGGCAGGACTTAGCACCTTAAGTGTTCAACTCGATTTCACGTTTACAGTGTAGTGTACAGGAACCACAAATGTGTCAAATTCAAACACAATCGATATCGACCCCACGCACGCGAACCGAAAAGCGGGCTTCAGCAAATGGTTCATGTCTGTCCATCCGTCCGTCTGTCATGCCACATCCCCCCCCCAACCCCCCAACTGAACAAAACATGCCACAGAGTCCACTGCACATGGGAGGTAGATGCTTCACAAGGAATATTGTACAATAAAAAAAATGTGACATGTCCTAAAAAAGCAGAGTGAAGCCATGGTCACCTCAAGCTGGGGCCTATAAACATCCACAGCTGAAAACCTTTTGAGTGTTGATGGACCATGGTAAATTTTCACGTGGAGATCTCTCACCGCAGGGAAACAATTTAGCATTTTTAAACCATTTGTATGTTTGATACACGTCGTCAACACAACCACAATTAAATGTCTGCAGCTCAAGCTAGACGTCTGAGAAACGCTCAATTATATGAGAACAGCTTTTAATCTGGTGTGTCCAGAACACCCAAGACTTTAATTGTTTTTTTGTTTTTTTTTACTCGGAGTGGGTGGATTGGTGAAATTCAATTTCCATCCACAATCAGCTCGTGGACGAGTTGGGAGGGGTATTAATGTACAGGTATGAAGTACAAGTACTCTTTTCATGATGTTACAATCTGACCAACTTCATCCCAGTGTGACGAAACAAAGAATGCTCAGATCAACATCCAGCCCAAGAAACGTACTCACATTATAGGGTCAAAACAGGGGCCAGACTCACATTATAGGTTCAAAACAGGGGTCAGACTCACATTATAGGGTCAAAACAGGGGCTAGACTCACATTATAGGGTCAAAACAGGGGCCAGACTCACATTATAGGTTCAAAACAAAGGTCAGACTCACATTAAGGGTCAAAACAGGGGCCAGAACTCCACATTATAGGTCAAAACAGGGGTAGACTCACCATTATAGGGTCAAAACAGGGGCTACACTCGACATTATAGGTCAAAACAGGGCCAGACTCACATTATAGGTTCAAAACAGGGGTCCAGACTCACATTATAAGGGTCAAAACAAGGGCGCTCAGACTCACATTAAGGGTCAAAACAGGGCCAGACATCATTATAGGGTCAAAAACAGGGGCAGACTCACATTACAGGGTCAAAACAGGGCGCCAGACTCACATTACAGGGTCAAAACAGGGGCCAGACTCACAATTACAGGGTCAAAACAGGGGCCAGACTCACATTATAGTCAAAACAAGGGCCATGACTCACATTATAATTCAAAACAGGGCCAGACTCACATTATAGGGTCAAAACAGGGGCAGACTCACATTCAGGGTCAAAACAGGGGCCAGACTCACATTAAAGGGTCAAAACAGGGCCCAGACTCACATTACAGGTCAAAACAGGGGCCAGACTCACATTATAAGTTCAAAACAGGGGTCAGACTCACATTATAGGTTCAAAACAGGGGCCAGACTCACATATAGGTTCAAACAAGGGTCAGACTCACATTATAGGGTCAAACAGGGGCCAGACTCACATTATAGGTTCAAAACAGGGGTCAAACTCACATTGTAGGGTCAAAACAGGGGCCAGACTCACATTACAAGGTCAAAACAGGGGCCAGACTCACATACAAGGGTCAAAACAGGCCAGACTCACATTATAGGGTCAAAACAGGGGCAGACTCACATTACAGGGTCAAAACAGGGCCAAACTCACATTATAGGGTCAAAACAGGGGCCTAGACTCACATTATAGGTTCAAACAGGGGTCAAACTCACATTGTAGGGTCAAAACAGGGGCCAGACCATATTACAGTGTCAAAACAGGGGCCAGACTCACTTATAGGGTCAAAACAGGGGCCAGACTCACATTATAGGTTCAAAACAGGGGCCAGACTCACATTATAGGGTCAAAACAGGGGCCAGACTCACATTGTAGGGTCAAAACAGGGGTCAGACTCACATTACAGGGTCAAACAGGGGCCAGACTCACATTATAGGGTCAAAACAGGGGCCAGACTCACATTACGGGTCAAAACAGGGGCCAGACTCACATTACAGGGTCAAAACAGGGGCCAGACTCACATTACAGGGTCAAAACAGGGGCCAGACTCACATTACAGGGTCAAAACAGGGAACAAACTTACATTATAGGTCACAAACAGGAGTCAGACTCACATTATAGGGTAAAAACGAGAGCCAGACTCACATTATAGGGTCAACACTGGGGTCAGGGTAATATTATAGGGTCAAAACGGAGGCCAAACACATCATAGGGTAACAACAGGGGTCAGACTCACATTATTGGGTAAAAAGGTGAGCCAGATTCACATTATAGGGTAAAAACGTGAGCCAGACTCACATTATAGGGTCAAAACGGGGGCAAGAATAGCATTTTAGGGTCAAAACAGGAGCCAGACTTGCATTGCAGGGTCAAAATGGGGGCCAGACTCACATTGTCGGGTCATTACATGGACCAGACTTACATTACAGGGTCAAAATGGGGGCCAGAACTCCACGTATCGGTCATTTACACGGACAGACTTACATTAAGGGTAAAATGGGGGGCCCACACTCACATAAATCCGGGTCATTACAGGGGACCAGACTTACATTAACAGGGTCAAAATGGGGGCCACACTCATATTATTGGGTCATTACAGGGAACCAGAAACTTACATTACAGGGTCCTAAAATGGGGGCCAGACTCACATTATCGGGTCATTACAGGGACCAGACTTACATTACAGGGTCAAAATGGGGGCCAGACTCACATTATCCGGGTCATTACAGGGACCAGACTTACATTACACGGGTCAAAATGGGGGCCAGACTCACATTATCGGGTCATTACAGGGACCAGACTTACATTACAGGGTCAAAATGGGGGCCACACTCACATTTTCGGCACTGCCGCTTTGAGTCCAGTGATATTACACCTTGACCACTCTCGGATGTTATCAACCAAAGCATCTTTGGTCGACCTATAGAATGGCGACATCCCTCTGAAAAACCATTCACAACAGCTGCTGCCAGTCCACCATACCGAATCACGTGGCCCAGCCATGCTTCATTGCGCTCCATCGGATTGCTGCTGCTGAGGAACCATCGGTTGCCGATCATCTTCATTAGGTTCTCGTTTGTACTTGATGTTGAGCAGGTGTCGCCAGATTGTTCGGCCGAAGCCATCTTGCCGCCTGATGTCGGTTACCTTTAATGACAAGGTGGTGGCCCAGTGCAGCAGTCTTGACATGATTAGTGCCTGAGAAAGCCTTTGTTTCGAGGCTGACACGGGTGATACGCAGGTATTTATACTGCCGGAAGGTGGATTTGCCCATGCTTATCCACATTCGCACCTCCATGCTGTCATCTTAGAGTGTGGTACATTGACAAACCCAGATACTTGAAATATGTGACATGGGGTATTGGTATCAAGCGGGATGTGATGGTGTTGTCATCCATTATTGGCTGGACAGCCATATATTCCGTCTTGCCAGGATGGATGACTCGGCCGTATCAAACAGATATGTCAGCCAGGATAGCAAGCACCTCTTCTGCGTCATCTTCTTTATGGAGATGCCACTTACATTTGATGCTCTTAGGTGTGATGTGCGTTCATACCACTCCCACATGAGACATTCGGTGTAGAGTACAGGGGACAATGGACAGCCTTGTCATACTCCGACTGGCATCTCAAACTCGCCTGTCATCCTGCCTTCCCAACGGAGCTGACCATTCGAGTTGATGGAAAAATCCTCAAGCAGTCACATCACATCCTCTTCTATACCAAAATCCCGTAGTTTTGCAAACAGTAGTGCGTGGTAGACAGTCAACAACAAATACCAGGTGGAGAAGGTGTTTACCTGTGTTATTAGCCCCCAAACCCCACAAAGTTAACTCAAATGTCATGTCCTCACCTTTTAAACTGTGTAATGTGAGATTGATTCCCAACCTGACTCTAAACTATCACCCTGGATCTTCGCAGGAACGGCGTTGCATCAGCAGTTTGCTATCCTTTGGAAGGACAACAAGCCCAATCTGCAGGTAGTCACTGATGCACGTCAAAGATCCCCGATGACACCATTGTGTGATGTCACACTGGATAAGTTACAATTTCTCATCGAGTTTCCTCTGGCAAGAGAAATGGCAAAATATTCACTGGATTATCTGGAAAGTTCCTGTTGGAGGTCAAACTGATGCTCCATACAACGTACGGTGATGAAAAAAACAGGTAACAGGTCCTCCCTGCTCGCAATATACATGGGCAGGTCCTTCCCTACTCACTCTCCCCATAGTAATGTAAAATATACATGGTACAGGTCCTCCCTGCTCGCTCTTCCCCATAGTATGTAAAATATACATGGTACAGGTCTCCCTACTCGCTCTCCCCATAATAATATAAAATATACATGCTACAGGGTCCTCCCTGCTCGCTCTCACCATAATAAAAATATAAAATATACATTGGTACAGGTCCTCGCCTGTCGCTCTCCCCAAGTATGTAAAATATACATGTGCCGGTCCTCCCTGCTCACCTCTTCCCCGATAATATATAAAATATTACATGGTACAGGTCCTCCTGCTTGCTTCTCCTCATATGTAATGTAAAAATATACATGTTTGCAGGATCCTCCCTGCTCGCTTCTCACCATAATATATAAACATTACATGCGTACAGCGCTCCTCCCTGC
>CM068967.1:81180161-81195861 GCA_035128595.1 Eptatretus atami
TCGTATATAAAATATGCATGGTACAGGTCCTCCCTGCTGGCTCTCCCAAGAGTATGTAAAATATACATGGACCCATTGCAAAGCAAACACCAGAATGCTGATAGGTAGTTATAAAGCAGTTTTATTTTTCATTTCCATGTTATTGATAAAGAATAGGGTGAGTTTAACCGGATGAGGTATAACCAATCTGGCAATATGCCGATAACCTCTCACATTATAAAATAACACATTCTAATGTTTTTGAAATCTTAAATTTTGTTTCTTGTGCTGAGGACAAACTTGTAACATCAATCCTTGGTAGAGAAAGCTAATAAACTTGGTTACTTGTCTGTCTCCCACCGAACAGCTCCTACCTCTCTTCGAAACCAATCACCATTCCCCAAATGCTCAATTTATTCCAAATTACTGTGAAAAAGGATTTTTCACCAAATTGTTTTGGGATGATTATATCAACAGGTGAAGTCTCATATCTGCCAATACAGACTTTCAAAATGATGAGTGAGGCGTTTCACGCATCCAGTGTGTGTGTTGTGTGTGTTGTGTGTTGTGTGTTGTGTGTGTTGTGTACACAGACTCAGTTCAACTCACCGGGCACGTTTAACCTGCCGTTACCTACTAGGGAGAAATCTGTGATTCAAACCCACCACTCAATTCATCCCCAACTTTTCTCAATTTTTCCGTTTGTCCCACACCCCCTCTCAAGCCAAACTGTATATGTTGTGATTCGATGATTGAGAAGCAGGATGGTAGGGAGGGTATTAATAGTAGTGTGCTGGAAACTGAGGCATCATTGAATAATCAATTAAATAATTCCCACATTGCACAATGTTTCTGTAATTGCTGCATGAAATATTTTTACTTTTAATAACAATTTCAGAATATTATGGAATATAATTTCCAAACATTAAAACCCGACCTTCATTATAACCTTCCTTCCCTTTCAAGTTACTCAACCCCAGGCTAATGAACCCCAGGCTAATGTGCAGACATTTTGATGAATTCCAATGAATGCCAACAATTTACTTTCACTACCAGCTGGTCCCCGTGGCAAACATCTGGAATTTGCAGCTTGATGGCTGCGTACTTAATAACACATAAATGAAAGTAGTGATGTTTTCATGCAGATAAAGAGGTGAACAAAACAATATATCGAAAATATGTTTACAAGCCTTCAATAAACTAAATTCATCATGTTCGTGACAGAGTCAGAGTATGGTACATTGATGCCAAAGCACTTCATGGCCAAAGGTAATGCTAGGTGGTTTGTCATTATCTTCTCAACAGTCAGGCATATCCAGGGGAAAAAAAATTGTAAATTGTTCAGGGTATCGGTGATGACTTGCCTACTCTTAACGGAAGACAACGAGGTACCTATAACGTACACCAACGACCAATGCCGGTGGAAGGGTCCTTCAGCTCAGCGTCAATCAGAGGGAGCACATACACATTAAGGCATCACCCTGGATGAAACACTGGGGTGACAGTTTATATCTGGGTCGAGATTCAAACTCACGCGAGACAGATCGAAAGTGAGCGTGCATACCTTTAAGCTATCCCACAGCCCATACAATAGCATGAGCCTCCTCCACCCGCTCCACCCCACCTTCTTCTCGAGAATAAGGTTTAAGCTGTATGGCCACAAAATTTGGGATTGTGAGGTATGGATTATTTTAACTGCAGTAAAATACCTCTGTCAAATTAACTTACTCTTGGAATCCATTATTCCTCGTTCATCAATTTCATGCTGAAGAACAAATTCATCCTTTTTAATCAAGGCGTGTGTGGATGCATACACTCCAGCACATGATATTTACAAAGAACAAACAAATTGCTTTATAAGATGTTAAACCAAAAAAAGCACCAAAACTGCAATTCCTTCAATCTCTTCTTGGTTAAGGTAAACTACCACATTACCCATAGGGTGACTGTATCACACCCCATCCAGTGACACACACACACACACACACACACATACACACACACCGAGATGCTTGCAGACTGCAAGCAGACACTGGGGTACACGCGACGTGTGAGTGGCAAGATCATGGAGGGTGGTTACACCTTGTCAGTTAAAAGCTATATGTTGTGGTAAATTTAAGCATCAGTAAATGCCTGTAAGTGAACGATTAAAATTGACGGTTACATGTTAAAAGTTTCGTTTAGCACACATGGGCAAATTGTAATATAAACTGCTTGATGTAATGAGCTAATTTTAACTGTATATGGCAGTATTGTACTGTAAACTGCCTGGTAAGATTCATGAAGGTGCTGGAACATTCTGAGACAAAACTTCCAGTCTGGACAAGAATCACATTTGCTGGAACATAAGGGATTGTTCTGTGATACTATATAAACCCGCGAGAGGGAGGTGAAGAAAGACGGGTGATATGCGACGAGCTGTGTGTTTCCATCGTCCCCGTGCTCGATTTAACTCTGAGTGAAAACCCTTCTGAAACAACATTCAGTTTTCAGGCAGAAATACAACATGGCATCTATTACAGTGTTGATCAGATTGGACTATCACAGTCTTGTCTGAATGGATATTTCAGAAACACAGCACTCTGGAAAACTTGTCAAAGCAGCATTTGCATCTGATCACAAGCAACAATAGACACGAAAAAAACAAATAAATAATCACCATACCTTTCTTTCTAAACTTTGTAATGGCCTATCCTGAGCCACACTCATATATGCCGGTTCGGTGGGCGTGGGATCTGACGCATAAACAGGATTAAAGCAACACTCAGTGCAGAAACATAACCTGCTTTAATCCCAGGTAGGTCAAAACAGCAGGCCATCATGATAAAATAATCATGTTATCACTCAGCCCTGTCCATCACCAGTTGATATCGAACCTTTAGAAACCTCTGATTTGCAACAGACACCATGGGCCATGAAGAAACCCCAATTCGTTTCTCTGGCCTTGAAGGGCCATCACCACCCCGACTCCCATCGTAGTTTTTTAGAATTAACTTTGTTTCAAAGCAATTTTATAAAAAGATTTGCCTTAATATATAAATCAATTTGGTGAAATTGAAGTCCATGTTTTGAACCAGTGATTTTCTGTTTCCTAAAAAAAACCTAAATTCCGTTTCAGAAAAATAAATTATGTTTCATGGTATCAATGGTGGCAGACCTGACTGCCTGGAATAGATGTATCTCCAATTTATGAAGTTTGATCTGTGCCATTAATTATTAATGCTAGTAAAAGTTCCTCAGAATCTACATACAGTATTTATTGTTGAGGTACATTGTCGTGACAGAGTACGAATCGTAAACCAGCGTATTTGGCCAGTCCGCTTATGCAGCCTGACAAGGGCCTTCCTCAACCCCTCATATTTAAGCATGTTTGGAATATTATTTTATATTTATGGAGTCCACCAAATTCACCCATGACAAGGCCTTAAGGCCAAAGGTGAGAGCTACAAAAAGAAATAGTGGGAAGGGGGAATCACTGGGAAAGGAGATACCTATTTACATCTCTCATAAACTGGGAAAGGTTTATGTTGCTGGGAAACAGGATGCAGGTAAGGAATTCCAGAGTTTGGCAGTTCGTGGGGGGAAAAAAACTGGAGGAATATCACACTGTGTTGACCCTGGAAACACAGCTTGGGGGTGTGCAGAGGCTGCCAAATGTGTTGAGCATGTGAAAGGCCCTTTGAGCATCTTCCATTATCGAACCTGTAGAAGAGACAAAGAGAGGCCACAGAGCATCAAACCGAGAGAGCTTCCAGAGGTGATGCCAGATCATGGCCTACCAGGTGAACAACTCGACGTTGAATTCTGTCAACAAGGAACAGAAGATGAGTCACAGCACCCAGCCAGATGTGACAACAGTATTCTATGACTGGACGTCTGGTGGTCTTGTACAGGTGGAGTGAAGCCTCAGGAGGGAAGTATCGGAGAGTTCGATACAAGCAGCCAAGTCCTTTGGAAGCTCTTTTGACAATGCCAGAAATGTAGGTTTCCCCAATCAAGGTAAGAAGTGATGTCCAGACCAAGAAGACAGATGCCATTGAGTTCCTGTCATGGTATTTGATCCAAAACCAGGTTATAAAAAGAGGGGTTCATGACCTGGACATGGATAGCAGGTGGGTCTTTTTTTGACTGATGCTGATGAACCAGTCTTTTCCCCAGTTACTGACATTCTCAAAGTCCCGATTTAGATTGATGCTGGCTTGAAGGTGGAGTGATGGAGACAGGGAGCCAGGAGAAGTCGCGTATAGGGTTGAGTCATCAGCATAAATCGGTATCAGCAACTCTCCAAAAGTCTCTGGAGGATATGCGTTGTGTTAAAATAGTTACAAACAGACTTAAAGTAATTGGACTTAGCTTCAGCTAGGACTTTCTTGCAGTAGTTACTAGCAAGTCGAAAGAGATGTCGAGCTTCACGAGACCCAACTCTATGGTACCGATGAAAGAGGTGGTATTGATGAGAGATAGCAGTAGCACAAGCAGGAGTGAACCAAGATTGGGAGTGGGGTTTCACTTGATAGGTCCAAGCAGGAATAAAGAAATCCATGCAGGCTTGAATTCATTCAGTGACCTCAGTGGCTGCCTCAGAAGGGCTGAAGCTAAAGACCGACTTCCAGGGAATATCCCCAAGTGAAGATCTAATGGCATCCCAGTCAACCTTGGCATACTGGAGAACTGTGTAATGAAATGGATGGGTGGTAGTGGATGATGAGGAGCAAGTTATTTGGACTTCATTCTGAATTTTCGAGTGGAGCCAAAATCCTGGCAGTGATCCAACAATTTGATCCTCAATCCCGACGATTTGAGCACAAAAACACATCAAGAAGATACCTATTATTAGTATCAGAATCTGGAATTTGGCGCGTGGAGCTGAAAATATCTGGGTTAGGTCATGTGGCACAGCAAAATTGTAAGCACTGACACCAGAAGCATCAGTTTCACGAGAGTGCCCCAACCATTGTTTGTGATGGAGACTAAAGTCTCCAAAGATCATGATGGCAGCTGCTGGGTGTCAGGAGAGCACCATGCTTTTCGAAACAACGTCAAAAATAGCACAACTGGGTGATGATGTCGATCCATAGAAGAAGTCAAGGTAGGTAGTGGAATGTAGTAAAGAGAGGCAAAGGGGCATGGACTTACATGCTTTTACCTTGAGACTGACCACACAGCCAAGAAGCAAGGAGGTTATTGCAAAACTACAGAGTCCATGGGAAGGAGGAGAATAAAATACATGGAGGACATAGCCAGGTACATGGAGCGATGTGGATGATACCTCACTATTTAGGTGGGATTCACAAAGGGCAAGTAGATCAGGAGAGTTCAACTGCATGAAGGACTGCATGGCAGAGAAGTTTCCCCGAACCCCAACTGATGTTTGCAAAGCAAACACCAAGAGGTTTTATTTTGGACTTGGTTTTGGGTTCCATTGGTGCCGGAGCTCCAAATGCAGGTTGAGAACGGGTTTCCTTGGATAATATAGTCACAGTGCATGAAGAAAGGAAAAAGAGGACAAGAGGGGGAAGCTCAATTAAAACTTCAAAACTCCACCTAAGACCACATAGGACAAAAACATGAGGCCATACAAACCTCTGCCGTAGCATTGGCACTTCAATGGCCTTGTGGTAGATGCATGGGGCACAATCCATGCATATCCATGACAGTACACCTACCCTGGCAAATACCACCCACTGATAGAGCAGCCACTCAGCCGATTACCAATGCAGTAAATTATATAAAATTAAACTTGTGTGCTTGGATATATTTAATAAATAGAGCCTAGAAATACTGGCTGGGGCAGAGAGATTTGTCCATCGACGCCAAGGACTCTGGCAGACACAGCACAGCATGCTTTTGATTGTCTTACCTATATGAAGAGGAATTCCACCGACTCGCACAACCTTCTGACCAGAGTCCTTTTATCCCACTCTCCTTTATCCTACTGATAACAATAATGACCATGTATGGAATTGTTTTTGTCCCTGTTCTCATGAATCCTGGTTAACAAAGTTCATTTGTAACCTTGATTAATGCTTATAGTATAGACCACACCTTATTTGGAACAATATAAAACTCAGTAATGCTCTGCCTATAGCAGAGAGTGCTTGGAGATTTTATAACCAGCACTCGATCTGCACGTGTATATTATGCAATAAACGATCATAGTGGACGATAAAGTCTTTTCTGATTTATAGATATCCAAAATTCCCATGACACCACCGAGTTTAGGATCCTGTACTGTCGGGTGACCGTGACCTGCAATATGTTTTCGGCCTGTACCATTTGGAAGAGTAGCTCCCGAAATGTCAATCAGCAGTCAGTAGGTGGGGAAAATGAGCAGAAACCGGACCCCAGATCCCATACTTAGAGAGAGTTTGGGCAAGTACACGTCACAAAGTGCAAATCAATAAAAACAAAGGATCGTTATTATTCAGATCAGAAATGGGCTGGAAGCGGATATTTTATAAAGTAAACAGCAATAACATAACACAGTTACTGCATGGGAGTACAGGAAGTGAGACCATTTAGAAAGATAAACAAGCACCTTAATAGCAACATCTAGATACTTCATGTTGTAGATGTGAGTTTGTCGTTTTATAAAGGCTGATTGAAGCTGCCTGTAATCGATTAGATTCTCTCCGTAAATATTGATGCCATCGGTTCACGGTAAGAGGCTCATATTCTTCATTGATTCTTCTTCAATCTGGTAATGGATGTTTTGATATTTCTGTGTTATAAACTCCTCGAAATTACACCAGTGAGAGTGGAGCATCGTTTTGGTACGAAATAAGCATCATTACAATCTATACCCACCTGGCATTTGTAGCTTCAAGAGAATGGTTAGTTTTCATTAAAAATGAAAAGGCTCATCATGAATCATACATTGCGAACAATTTTTTTTAATCAATAAAAACAAAAGGATTGCAGGAAACAAAATAGTTTGCATGAAATGGCTTCCTGTACATCACTGCCAATGTGATATGATAGCGATGCAAACCAAGCATAAAAGGAATGCACACAGGAGCTCAAAAAGGATAATGAACCACAAAAACACAAGGATGTAATTATAAAAAACTTACCCAGCATAAAAAGTCGAGGAGAGAGACAGAGACAGACAGACAGACAGACAGAGAGACACACACACACAGAGACAGAGAGAGACAGAGAGAGAGAGATTCTGTCATATCATGCACGCTGTGATCAAGTCCTTTAAACAGATGGAGAGAAAAAAATTATTCCATTATTTAATTTCACATCTCACATTCAAGCAATGTGCCGCATGTCAAATAATGAGTGCAGGTTCATCGGTTCCCAAATGTTACTGGACCATTACCTGACACCAACATTTACACAAAATGCCACTACCAAAAATTACCAAAGGCCGAGGGATAAGCGTCAGGAACTGCAAGTCGGGATTGTTGTGGGGTGGTTACTAATGAAAAATCTATTCAATGATCTTTGGAGTTTTTAAGAACTTGGTAACTGTACAGAGAACTGGGAACAGCTGATGTGTACGTCGAAACTGAAGAAATGCGCAGTGGGTTTTACTGTTGAAATAATGTGGGATGGAAAAGTTTCAAAGAATGTTTTGATGAATTCATGAAGAGGAGTGCTGGGAAGTTGATGTGTAAGGAACAAAGTTTCTCACAATCAGCCAGGAAGTAGACAAGCTGTCATCATGACATGACATCAATTATGTATGCAATGTGTGGTTGATCCTGTATTTGGCAAACAATAAATGTTGTCGTTTGTACATTTACGTTGAGCTGTGATTGCTTCGCTCAACATAACTGCAATTATATTAGTGTGTGATTAAAGTTTCTAATATTCTTTACTTAAACATCAGTGTGGGTGTCACAGTGACCCAGAGACGAAGCCATTTCTCTGGGCCTATCACGCTCACTCCGCAGACAGATCTAAGGCCTCCCTGTACTCCACCACCACCACCGAGTCTGGGATCTTTGTTTCTGCTTCTCTTCAATACTACCTTCCACTACCGACCTTTGCTTCTTGAATAGATCTCGATCATCACCCAATACCCAATTGCTCTATTTTTGACGCCTGGTCTTGCAGACTCTGTTTTTTCCATGCTACCCCCTCATCCCAGGTTTCTATAGAGCGATCCACCAGCAACCCCTTTCTGGTGAAACCCCCCAAAAACAGGATCATTGCTCACCTCCACTCTTCCATTCCTCTTTTTTTTTTACCAGTCTGTGGAATCAACTTTTACATTCTTGTGAATCTCGTTCTTCCCTCCAGGGCTTCAAGACAGCTGTTCACCACCATCTCAGGTTATCCCTCATTCATAACCATGATTTATTTTTTACCCCCATTAACCCTGCCCAAGCCAATCTCTTTCTGTGTTTCCAGGTGTATCCATCTTGTTCACCCATGCCTTCATGTCCACACCCCTTATTTCTCAAACTCCCCCTCTATTGTGTCCCTCAACCTTGCTGTTGGTATGCTCCATCCCCCCTCCCTCTTTCTTCTGTTCTTTACCTCTGCCACCGAAGGTGGACGGAGGTTGTTTTCACCCCAGTTTGTCTGTGACCAAGATATCTCAAAAACAAAAGGACAGATTCAAACGAAAATTGGTGGATGAGTTGGGTGTGCGACAAGGACAATTTTTTCGACTTTGACGAAGATCTGTAACTGGATCCAAACACTCGAATTTTTATAGTGATTCTTCACCGTTGAAAGATAGGGCCAAAAATGATATATAGCACGATATGTTGAAAAGTTGTGGACGGATTCAGATGAAACTTGGTTGACATGTTGGGTGTGTGACAAGGAAGAACTGATTAAATTTTGTCAAGATCTGGATCCGGATCCAGATATGATAATTTTTTTAATCCTATAAATTGCTTCTTCACTATTGAGAGATGTGGCCAAAAAAAATAGCATGTTATTTCAAAAAAGTTGTGGATGAGTTATGACAAAACTAAGTGGATGAGTTGGTTCGGTGACAAGAACAAGCCGATTCGATTTTGGTTCAGATCCGGATCCTGATCCGGCCTATCAGTGGGGATACAAATCATAAACTGTTCAGCCTGGTGGAGGTATGTGCTCTTCCAAGTGGAGTTATCATTATGACTTGCAGTGAGCAGTGCACATTATACACGAAGATTAAAAGTTCTGTATTATAGGACTACACACTCATGACTAAGATAATGTCCAGTAATTAAACCTTACTATTGTCCTGTTCAGTGCCAATTAACATTGGCCACTGACCGGATGGACCAAAGTGGCTTTTAACTCCCTCGGACTGTGTTTAAATAATGGCGAGTTCGCGCGCGTGGGAACGCAAGAAGCACACGAGAACCTTAGCTCTTTTAAAACAGGGTTTATTTCCCAAATACAAATATCAGGGGAAGATTGACCCGATGGAGGGGATATGACAGTGAAATGACGAAGGGCAGGGACATGGATTTAATAAATAATTATATACAGTGAGAATAAATCTATGGCGACTTACACCAGACTCATTCACAGAAGGGAAGGGGTAATGATAACTGGGTGAGGCCTTAGCTCTGCTGGTGGAGAGGTCGAAGTTGGCACGACAAGCCAGTGCTGAACAGGCGGTGACGCACATGGGCAGGATGATGAAGCAGAAGCACGAAGCAAGCGATGGAGCAGGCGACGAAGTAGGTATGACGAACCAAGGAGGCAAGACGATTAATGGGCGAGCAGGAACGATGAACAGGTGAACAGGAATGACAAAGACACATGGTCAAGATGAAGAACAGGCACATGAGCAGGCGGGCAGGATGACGAAGCAGGAAATGGGCAAAGGAAGGAACAGGGAGAAGGCAGGACACGAGCAGGCAGGCAGGACGATGAAGTAAGGAGACGAGCAGAGAACACTTCTCGTCAGGAGCGCGGTCAACCTTCCACTCTCCTTGTCGATCTCACACTGTCACTCTCCCTTCTCCTCGCAAGAGCACGATCAACCCGTCCCTTGTGACGTGATCCAGGCTCCTTCCCTCCGGGGGAGGGCGGGGGGATTGGATGAGACTCCGCCCCTCGGGAGGCGACGTTGCCAAGGCGACGTCATAACTCCTCCCCTCTCTCTTTCCTAGACCAAGGCCCCACCTCGGCGCCTCAACAGGGGATCACAGAAGGCTAAAGATACGATTTCCTTACGTCAAACCTAACTATTTATTGCAACACACCACCCTCCATCTGATGCACATTTAAATAGGACAATTCTAAACCCAACGTTTCCCGACTTAATACATCGACATTGGCTAACTACTATTATGTGCTGCGTGCACCAGTTACCCAGAAGGGAAGCACGGTAGAAAAGCTATCATACGAGCCTCGACAGTGATTACAAAAATAAAAACAAAAAAAGTTCCACAAAGAAGGCACTGTTCACAATCTTCAGAAATCTGGGAGAAAGAAGACTGAACGTTCAAAAGAGAACATTCAGCTGGTGAGACAATCTGTCACTCAAAGTCCAAGGAGATCATCTCACCGACACTCACAAGAACTTGGTCTTTCGCACACTACTGCGTTTCGGACCCTGAGGCATGACATGACACGTTATCCAAACAAAGTGCGCATCAACCACTCTCCTCTCACAGACACTGACAAGGCAGACAGGGTAATCTCCTTCAACACAGAGCACAAGCTGCTGGACTTCTTTCTGTGAGTCATGCTGAAAACAATATTTCCAAAGACAACCGTCACAGCATCCAGCATGTCAAGAGAGCCATTGAGGAGCTTTTAAAGGTCCATCTCACCTCTGGCATGCAAGAGAGCCATTGAGGAGCTTTTAAAGGTCCATCTCACCTCTGGCATGCAAGATGGTGAACACAGAATTTCACTGTCAGAGTGAATGCTTGCCTGGCACACGATGGAGGTCACATCAAACACGACGTTCAAACTGTTCTATCATTGTAAATTCTCGCTGTTCCATCCCTCAAGCCTCTACTTCACGATGGGTTATTGTTCATTTTGATTAATGTATACCTTTTTCAAAATAAAGCACTGAAATAGTACCAAGAATTTGGACACCTGCCTCGAACCCACAGGCACACCTCAAATGCATAAGAGCATGAGATTGTTTTCCCTTCCCATCGAGTTAACTTGCTCACCACGAGTGCCGACTGATTCCAGAAACTCTATTTTCGAAAACGAACTTATCGCAGGACAGGTGCAAATATTTTTTCCCATTCAAATGCTGTGGGTATGCACTTTACCCATATACATACAGGAATCTTGTTTTTTCTTTCTGAAATTTGCTACATTCTTTGTTTATTTATTTTTTCCTGTGTCGGTTTCAGTTTTCCGTTTCAAGTCATGGATTCCGTCCGTTGAACCTTTGACACCAAATAACTATCCCATGGTGAAGGACAGTTGGTATTTTAGCTCATGGAATCCTGATTAAAACTGACATTGCAATACCTACAACACACTTCAGTTAGAAAGCACCTGCTGCTTTGCAGTGTCGGGAAAATACACAGGTCAGGAGCGTGCATTCAATTTGGGGTATTCTGTGCCACCACTAATTGCACCATATAGCGTACAACTAACTCAATGTTACCATTTTTATCTCACCTGGAACAAATTGTTCAGGTGAGGTATTGGTATCGCACAATCGTGTCTGTCAATCAGAGTTCGTATGTAAACACTTGGATCTTTTTCTCCCAAACTACACCAACGACTTCTATGAACACTTGACCACAACCTTCATCACCGTGATGTACAAAGTTTGTTCACAGCATTTTCTTTTTTTAAAGAAGTTCTAGGAGGTCAACTCTACAGGGGGTCAAAGTGGGTCCAGGTTTGCCCCCCCCCCTCCCCAAATAAGTATTCCTTTCTCTCTGAAAAAAATACAGTCCATTTCGATGAAACTTGACCACAAACTTCAACACTCGTAATACCAAAATAATAATCATATTTTCACCAACTTTGTAGAACTTCTTGAGAATCAAGGCCTCCTCGAAATGCTGGCTAAATACGCACTTAAAAAAATTGCATATTAAGTAGGTCATTTTAAAGGTCAAAAGTCATTCCAATTCCGAGATCGCTACTTTTGACTTCTCAAAAAGCATTTACCCGATTTAGATGCAACTTGGTAGGAATCGTCTCTGCACGGTGCTTTCACAAGTTGTTGTTTTTTTTTGTTTTTTTGTATACTCTGTCGAGGCTCGTATGAGAGCTAACACACAGAATGTACACAAGGGGAGCAGGAGACAAGAGGGGAGGGAGAGGGATGGAAAAAACAGAGGGGAACAGAGACATGAGGAGATCTGTGGAAAGGAGAGAGGGATGGGGTGGGGTACATAAGGTAAACAAGATGGACACGACAGGGATTTTCAGGAAGGAAAACAGGGAATTTGAAGGAGGTGGGTTTGGGCTGAATTAGCAGGAGTAGAAAAGATCATGATTGTGGATGGGGAAGATAAGAGATGGTGGTGAACAGCTGTTTTGAAGACCTGGAGGGAAGAGTGGGATTGAACAGAGTGTCTGAGTTTGTTCCAAAGGCGGGGAAAAAGTGGAATGAAAGAGTGAAGGTGAGTAGTGATTTGTGATTTTGGTAGTTTCACCAGAAGGGGTTTTCTGGCGGACCTGGAGCGCCCTGCGGAAATATGGGGGGGGGACATATCGGCGACAGAGCAGGGGGGGCGAGGCCGGAGACGAGACGAGAGAAGATAGAAAGTCCACCAACCTGCCTGCGGTGAGAGAGTGAGAGATACAAAGACTCAGCCTCATCACGGGAGATACCAATGGTCATAAATGCCTTGGTTTCCACAGCGTGAAGCCGAGAAAGGTGAGAGTCGGGAGCACCAGCCCAGAGGAGAGAGCAGCACTCCATCAAGCTGCGGACGAAAAGTTTGTTCAAACCATCAGATAACTTACATACTTAATGGGTCATTCACTCTTACCAGTGGTTCCCTGGTTGTACCAGGTGACTCCAGAGGCATCGCCCCTATTTTTACTGAAAAAGTCACTTTTCAGAGGTTCAAACAATGCTGGTGCGGTTATGAAGATAAAACTGCAACAACATTGCATAAAATTACCTTTAACAAGAATTAAAGTGGCAATAACCATGGAAGATTCGATCTACACCAATATGTGCTGAAGATTCGGTCACTGCAAAGATCGTTCAAGATTGATTCATTTTACATCGCCTCAAATGCTTCCTTGTACATCAAAATGGATTTGTTTTCTTTACCTCTGACGTTGAAGGCTAATGAGTAGCTTGTACTATCACATACAGGGCAAGAACATCAGGAGGCAATGGACAAATCGACTTGATACATGAGACCTAAAGCTGGGATCCTGGTAATCATGAGCTTCATGTTTACATGGGAATGTCAAATATGCCAAAACCAACATGTATATTACAAAAAGGACCTGTGTCTGTCTGTGTGTTACGTTATAATTTGAGCACGGATTAACGGATTTCAGTAAATCCAACGACGTTGGATTCAGGGAACTCCCAGGAAGGAATGTGCCACAAAGAAATAATAAAGGCTGGTTTGTGTGCACGGGCACGCGGGCACACGTGACGAACCTGCAAACGCCAACTTGTGACGCTGGTTACCCCCGCACGGAAGGCAGGATCTCCCAGGAATCCTTTTTTGTTAATGAGATGTATCAGTAGTCTGTGTTAATGCATGCATACATGGATGCACCGGGGCATGGCTAAGGAGAGTCATGTGACCCGCCAATGTTCCGGTGCTGCGCTGTGCTGTGCTGTGTTGTGCCCGTGTCTGTATTAAACCTATTGTTCTCACTTCAGAGTCTTTGTCCCTGTTTATTGAATACATTACAGTGGTGACGAGGATGTCTTCGTGCATCGGCATATTGCAAGAATACGCAGTGTGGGATGATTGGGATGACTATACCGATCATCTGAAGCAGCACTTCGTGGCAAACAAATGGACACCGATGAGGATGCTGAAAGGCGGCGAGCTGTATTACTGACCGTATGTGGCGCCCCGACGTACAGCCTCATCAAAGATCTTCTTGGCCAAGCCAAACATTCTGAAAAGTCGAATAACGAGCTCGTCAATCTTGTGAAAAGACATCATCACCCTAAACCGGGTAAGATCGTCTCGAGATATAGATTTTACACCCACCACTGTCAAGATGGTCAGTTAGCATCCGAGTTTGTGGCTGATTTATGCCGACTTGCCGAACATTGTGAGTTTACAGATAAACTCGAAGAGAAGTTTAATTATTTCTTTGTAATCGGCATCAATGACGACTCAATTCTGCGGAAACTCCTTTCTGAATCCGACCCCAATTTGGCTAAAGTCATGGAAATAGCCACTGCGTGTGTGCAAACTGCCGAGAGCCTGCGTGTGATCTCTAACAAGTCAAAAGTTATCTAGCAGGACCCATCGGTTAACAAGGTAACCTGTGGCTACAAGCAAAAGTGTTTTAGCAAGCCACCAAATTCACCTCGACCTCCTGACATTTCTGAATCTACCCGGAAGGTTGGGGTAACTTGTTGGCGTTGTGGTGGGAATCATCAAGCTTTCCAATGTCGGTACAGGAATTATATCTGTGGAAACTGTGGTAAGAGGGAACATTTGAAGTGTCATTGTTCTTGATCCAAGTCGAAGAACTTGTCTCCTGCTTATCACATTGGGGTGAACTCTGATGCAGAGCATGATAGGTCACAGAGCACAGCCTGCAGCCGGGAGTCAAGTGAGGACCTTTATGAGGTTTTCTCTGTTGGAACAAAGAGCTCCGATGCTCCAATTAATTATAGTTGATGTAACAATTGATAAGATCCCGGTGAGGATGGAAGTTGATACCGGTGCTTCCAGATCAATTATGAGCGAGAGCAAGTTCACTTCCATCTACCCTCCGAGAAAGGCTCCTGCACGCCGGCCTGTATCTACTGACGTAAGAACATACACCAAGGAGGTGGTTCCTAAAGTTGGTTCAGCTAACGTAACTGTAGGATATGGAAACAGTCTAGATACTGATAGTGAGTCTACCGCGTACCAGTCTACTGATAGTGAGTGGAGAAGGACCAATCCTCTTTGGCTGAGATTGGTTACGAATAATCAGACTTAATTGGAGTGACGTAAACAGAGCCTCCAACTCTGATGCTGGATACGACACCGTGCTCAACAAGTACCCTCTCTTGTTCAGCGATGGTGTTGGCACCTTTGCAAGGCCCAAAGTGAGGATTCATGTTTCTGCAGATGCCCAGCCATTGTTCCATAAGGCTAGACCTGTGCCCTACATGATGCGATCAATGATCGAATGTGAGCTTTACCGCCTGCAGAGTGAGGGCATCATCTCACCAGTCGAGTACTCCGACTGGGAAGCACCTATCGTTCCAATACTCAAAGCAGATGGAACAGTGCGCATTTGTGGGGACGACAAAACGACGATCAACCGCTATTCAAAGTTGGATGGCTACCCTTTGCCCAAAGCAGAGGATCTGTTCACCACTCTCATGGGTGGCCAGACATTCGCTAAGCTTGACTTGACCAATGCCTATGCTCAAATAGAACTGGATGATGATTCCAAGCCATATACGTGCATCAACACTCAGCGAGGACTCTACATGTACAACAGATGCCCATTTGTCATACGCTCTGCTGCACCAATCTTCCAACGCAAAATGGAGACATTATTGAAAACTGTACCAAAGACAGTCGTATTTCAGGACGACATACTAGTGACTGGAAAGTTGCAACATGAACACTTCGAGAACCTAAACGAAGTCCTCAATTGGCTGTCACAAGCTGGG
>CM068967.1:81196771-81217049 GCA_035128595.1 Eptatretus atami
TCTGTGGGAAAATTATCAGTGAACTCCACAATGCTCATCCAGGCATAGTCACCATGAAGACTTTGGCCCGAGCGCATGTTTGGTGGCCTGGTTTGGACAGTGACATTGAGTCCAGTGCACGCCATTGTTACACTTGTCAAGTCCATGCTAAGACACCGCCACAGTCTCCATTGGCCATGTGGTTGTGGCCATCAAAGCCATGGTCCAGTCTACACATCGACCATGCTGGTCCATTTCAAGGGAAACTCTTCCTTATCGCTGTTGATGCCCACTCCAAATGGATTGAAGCTCTCGTGGTGCCATCCTCATCCTTTGCTGCAGCAATTGAAGCTCCGCGTACCATGTTCACGCAACATGGTATTCCAAACTCCATTGTATCAGATAATGGATCGTCATTTACGAGTTCAGAGTTTCAGAACTTTTGTGAAATGAATGGCATTAAGCACTACACATCTGCCCCCAACAAACCCGCCAGTAATGGTCAAGCTGAACGTGCTGTTCAGATCATCAAGAATGGTCTAAGCTGCATCAAGGAAGGCTCCATTCAATCTCATCTCGCTCGTGCGTTGCTCAACTACCGCACCAGACCACATCAAACCACCAGTCGCTCACCTGCCAAGCTTCTGGTTGGTTGTGAATTAACAACACGGTTATCATTAGTGCACCCGGACGTAACGATCCAGGTCGAGAATAACAAGTATCAACAGAAACGTAATCACGACCAAACGTCTGTATACCGCAACTTCCAGATCAATGATCCTGTGTACGTGGTGAACTCCGGATGTGGAATCAAGCTGTTATCTGGCATCATTATCGGTAACATTGGTGAAATGATGTTTCATGCGAAGTTGTGTGATGGTAGATGTATGTGTAAACATGTTGACCAACTCAGGTTACGTCACGGGGAGCCAAACATTGAACTGGCTCAAGTGCCTTTGTCACCCACTCCTGTATTAACACCACCTGAGTTTGAACCTGGGGTGTTTCCTCTTGAAAGATTTTCACCGATCAATGTACCTGAACCCCTTCCCAACCCTGTACCCCTTATTGAGAAGCCCACAGCAGTCACAAGCAATGACAGCCCTCCACTAGCCCCTTAGAAGATCAGCTCTTGTCTGTAAGCCTCCTGAGCATCTTGATTTGTAAAAAAAACCCCCAAAAAACAAGGTGGGGGTGGAAGTGGAGATGAGATGTATCAGTCGTTTATGTTAATGCATGTATACAGGGGAGCATGGTTCAGGACAGTCATGTGACCCGCCAATGTTCCGGTGTTGCGCTGTGCTGTGCCTGTGTCTGGATTAAACCTCATGTTCCCACTTCAGTCTTCGTCCCTGTTTATTGAATACATTGCAGTTCACTTGAGAATGGATTAACAGATTTCAATGAAACCACTCTCACGAAGTAACCACAACCACTTATCCCTCTCTCTATTAAGATATTTTGTCCACACGTTGATTCCCAATCTCCACAAATCCAAACCAGACTCGTTCACATTAAAACAAAAACTCTTCTTCCTTCATCTTCTTTTTCACTTATAATAATGGTGTCATGGTGAGTCTCATTCAATCCCACTCCTCATAATCGATTACATTCAGAAAACTTTTTAACTTCACAAAGCAGGTCGCTCCACTTTCCAACACAGGTGAGAAAAGGATACGAATTAAAAAGGCAGCTGATATTTTAATAATTTAATCGCACGATTTTTAAAGGGTGAAAGTTAATTTTTATCTTAAAACCTGTCTGTCAAAAGACTATACCATCTATTTATTACGTATATCAAAAATGTGAGAATTTCCCTCTCCCCCTCTGCACTGTATTCTCAATAAGTGAGGGCCGAGGAGTGGTGGACTGACACGACATGGTGCTTCACGGAGGGGAGGAGGCACGTGACCTCAAAAATGTATGTCACGTACACACCTAAAAATCTACATTATAAAAGGAGTCATGTCTGTCTGTTTGTGGTGCTTTAACTTGAGAATGGACAAGCCGGGAGGCGACGATGGTTCGCGGGCATTATTGAGGAAGCCCTACCGTAAAAACATATCTCTTCCGTCAAAATTGACCAAATCAAATCGGATTTTTTATATGTTGTACTTATGGGCATAACACACAGCTTCTAGGAAATGAAATTGCGAGAAAAAAATTCGAGAAAAATAAATAAATAAAAAGTTCAAGTGGGCATGGCTCCGCCCACAAGGAGCGTGGGATGCCCCTCATACAAAAAGACACAACTAAACCATGATATCTAACTTGTGTCCAAGTTTCATCAAGATCGCATCAAACGTCACGGAGCTATGCTCTGGAGAGAGTGACAAACAGATCGACAGACAGACACAGACACACAGACACAACGAAAATAGTGGTCACTGCTGGCGCCCACGAACCAAAACGAAAATAGTGGTCACTGCTGGCGCCCGGCGAACCAATAAAGGAAGGAAGGTTTGTGTGTGGGTACATGAGCACACGTGGCGAAACTGCAAACACTAACTTGCGACGCTGGTACTGTCTGCACGGGAGGGTGGAATCTCCCAGGAATCGTTTATTTTCTTCTTGCCCCGTAGATTAGCCATCGCAGCAAAGATTGGTATTCCCTTCAGCGAAGCGACGGGTCTTGTATGCTCGTGAAATATGAAATCTGACAAGCTGATAAACCTGAAGCTATCCTGTTATTTTTAAGGCTTTGATTCCAAAATTACATAAACAGAACAAAACTACATGTTCTGTGAGTTCCGCAGATGCAGATAAAGAAATAATTTGCAATGATGAAGTTTCTTCCACAATCCTGAATGAACATTTTATCTCTCGACAACATCAAAACAGCTGGTCAAATGATAACGCGACTGTCACCCATCAAAGTACCTCTTCTGCCACTCATAATAAATGGCCAAAAGTTCTGCCGATTTTGCAATAACCCCATTGAACAGTAAATCTCCATTTTACGAGCATTATTTATCGAGCTTTTAGGCTGCCAGGATAGCTTAGTAGGAGTATGTGCACTTACCTTTGAGCTGTCTATCCTGGGTTTGAAACTCGACCCAACCATAAACTGTCACTCTGGTGTTCCGCATGTAGATAGACAAAGCATCGATATGTGTGTGTGCTATCCATTGGAGGGACATCAAGCCGGAGGACGCGCCCATCAGCACCGATCATTGGTCAACAATAAAGATCCTGTGGTATCTTTTGGGAAGAGTATGTGAGTTATTTATCACAACAGCTTGAAAAAATTCCAGTTTCCAGCCACCTTCAGTTCAACATCAGGTGTAGCCAGCCAGTTAGCTTTCACATTCTTGATCTGAAGCCATTCCAGCGTTGCTCTGTCTGTATGTTTGGGGTCATTACTTCACGAAAAAGAAAAAGGTTGCCAATATGTTGGTTGTAGTGTTTGTCTGTTTGTTTGTCACACGATTTTTGGCAACAGTTTTCAAGCAATCGTTCTAAAAAAAAAAAAATTGTGTGTGCAGGTGACTGGACAAGGACAGCGAAGCTTAATTTTGGTGAAGATCCGAATCCGGATCCGGATCTGAGAATTATTTAATTTTTTAATTATTCTTCACCATTGAGAGATAGGGCCAAAAATGATATATAGCACAATATCTCAAAAGGTTATGGACGGATTCCAACAAAATTTGGTGGACAGGTTAGGTGTGTGACAAGGACGAATTGTTTCGATTTTGGTGCAGATCAGGATCCTGATCCGAATACGAGAATTTTTTAAGTGATTCTTCACGATTGAGAGATGGGGCCAAAAACTATGTAAAGCATATCTCAAAAAGTTGTGGACGAGTCATGACAAAACTCGGTGGATGAGTTGGTAAGGTGACAATAACAAGCCGATTCGATTTTGGTGAAGGTCCGGATTAAGATCGGACTGATGAGTCAGGTCAGGTCAGGTCAGGGATGGGAGCATGCGCCAGAGCAGCGTGTAGCACTGTCCATTCTCCACCGGTACTCCAGGGGCCTTCGTCTGATCATCACCCGGGCAGATGCCTGACCCATCCACATCTCCTCGAGATGCCGATCAACTTGCTGCAACCACAAGGCACGTGGTCGGCCCATTGGTCTCCTCCACTGACGAGGCTCCCTCACTGAGAGAATCTGGTGAGCAGGATCAGCGTCAGGAAAACGAGCCACATGTCCATGAGGCCGCAGATGACGCTCACTGACTATGCAGGTAACAAATATCATTTGAGTCTCTCTCAGCAACCGCTCGTTGGACACAAAGTCTGACCAGTGATAGCCAAGGATTCTCCAAAGAGACCCGGTACCAAAGGAATTAAGTCTCCGTCTCAAATCCCTGGTCAGAGTCCAAGTCTCACATCCATAGAGCAAGACTGGAAGCACCAAGGGCCTGGAGACTCGGACTTTCATCCTCCTGCACAGGTACCGACAGCACCACACTACATGATTCAGTGAATCCATGACTCCCCAGGCCAGACCCAGACGTCTATTAACCTCTGGCTCACAGCCAGCAGAGACATGAATATCACTGCCAAGGTAAGTGAATCTCTCCATGACCTCAACATCCTCACCACAAACAGGTACAGACAAGATAGCAGCATCCAAGATGTCATCGTAAACCTGGATGCCACTGATGAAAAGCCCGAATGCTTCATTAGTGGCATTTTGTATGCAACTGATGAAACCTATTCGTGGCATACAAAATGTAAACTATTCAGCCTGGCGGAGTTATGTACTCCGAGTGCCATTCCATTTCATCAAGTTGTCACTCTATGAGAGATTTTTACTTGGCAAAAAGAAATTTCACCAAGTATGTTGGTCTGTCGTGTTTGTCTGTGTGTCTGTCTGATTGTCAGAATTTTTTGACACAGTGTTAAAGCAATCATTCTGAATTTTTTTTGTGTGTATTGGGGATTGGCCAAGGACAGCCACACTTAATTTTGGTGAAGATCCGAATCCGAGAATTTTTAAAGTGATTCTTCACCATTGAGAGATGGGGCAAAAAACTATGTATAGCGTGATATCTCAAAAAGTTGTGGACTAGTTATAACAAAACTCAGGGGATGAGTTGGTTACGTGATAATAACAAGCCGATTCGATTTTGTTTGTGGTCAGGATTCATATCTGACCGATTAGTGGCATACAAAATGTAAACTATTCAGCCTGGCGGAGGTATGTGCTCTCCCGAGTGACATTCCGTTTTGCAAAATTGTCACTCTACAAGTGATTTTTCATTGTTCTGTTGCAAAATAAATCTTCGCCAGTCTGAGGTCTTTTGCTCTCTGAAGCAGGTTCTCAAGGATTTGCCTGTATTTGGCTTCATTCATTGGTCCCTTTATCCATTCAAGTCTCCCAGTCACTGCCACTGAAAACCATCCCCATAACATGATGCAGTCACCACCATGCTTCACGTCAGGGAAAGTGTAAGATGGGTGATGAGCTGTGCTCAGTTTCAGCCAAATGGAACGCTTTGCATTCAAGCCAAAGGGCAAAGAGTACATTTTTCATCTCATCAGAACACAGAATCTTTTGCCCAATGCTCGCAGTCTTTCACGTGCCTTTTTGCAAACTTCAGGCATGCTCTCATGTGGCTTTTTCTTTGGAGTGGCTTCGGTCTGCCCACTCTCCCATAAAGCCTTGATTTGTGAATTGCTGCAGAGACTGTTGGCCTTCTGGCAGGTTCTCCCATCTCAGCCAAGGAACTCTGTAGTTCTGTCAGAGTGGACATTGGGTTCTTGGTCACCTCCCTGACCAAGGTACTTCTTGCCTGGTTGCTCACTTTGGTCAGACGGCCAGCTTTATGAAGATTCTGCATAGTTCCATATCGTTTCCATTTCCGAATGATGGAGCTCACTGTGCTCTTGGGAACTTTCAACACTCCAGAAATTGTTTTATTCCCTTGCCCAGATCTGTGCCTCCTCATAATTCCATCTTGGAGTTGCATGGACACTTCCTTCGATGTTCCATGGACAGTTCCTTGGACTTCATGAGAGAGGGTGTTACGAGTGACACTTCAGAACCCTGAATTGGATCACAACTCACGAGTGAGAGGACTCTGTGTTATTTTCACAATCACTTGGCCTTTGTTGGTTTGGCATCGATTGCAAAAATAAAATCCAGAGGAATTCCCATTTGATTGCCTTTTTTGCATTGGAAAGGTGTATATACAGCAGCTTGAGCGTCGTTCCACCTTATTGTGCCATTTTTACAAGGATATATCAGAATGATGACAATATAGCATTTTAATAACAACATTGAACATTACAATATTGCAAAAGAATATTAATAATAACATGAACAATAATAATAGGACAATAATTGGCAGTAATGAAAAGAATAACGGGATACCACCCCCCCCTCCCCCAGCTGCTCCTGTAGATAAATTTCAAATTATTTATGTGATTGAATAACAGTAATCTCCTTAACTCACCACAAAGTCGTAAACAGAAACTCCCGCAAAAAGCTGATCCATTACCAATCAGCTTGCTATCGCTTGCCTAGTCAGCCGTTCCTTCTCAACCATTTTGTTGGAGTGCTTGCTTGAGTGCTTAAGCCACTCGGCAAGCGCTCTACTCACTGATTGGTGATGGAACACACCTCAGCACGTGCTCGGCCGCTCGGCCCTTTTCTGGTTCAGCCGTTTGTGTGATGAAAAAAAGTTAATTTCGGGTGAATCTTCACCGAGCCGGAATGTAATCTCATGATATTGTGAATTATATGCTTGTTTGATTGGCTATATTCCTCTGGCCTGTACGTGTGTGCGCATGCGCCAATAAATCCGGCAGTTGGTCCACGCAAGGCAATCCTATTCGTGTCCGTCGTCATTACATGGTGTCAGAAGTGGGATTTTCTTCATCAACGGTGATGGGATTTAAACCGCCTGGTTATCTCCGGCTAGATGGGAATGTAGCTGAGAACTGGAAACGCTGGAGTAAGGACCTTGACTGGTATCTTTAAGCTGCCGGCCTCGAGTCGATGAGCAACAGTCGAAAGGTCGCCATCTTGCTGAACTGTGCTGGGCCAGATGCTGTGGATGTATACGAGAACCTTCCGTTTGAGTTAGCGGTTGCTTCGAAGGTATTTGAAACTGTCGGAGGCATTCGACACGTACTGCAACCGGCGGAAGAACCTTGTCCTTGAGCGATTCAAGTTCTGGGAATTTGCTGAGTCTGAAGGTCATTTGAATCGTACTTGAACAAGTTGCGCATCATGGCGAAGGCATGCTAATTTCCTGAGACTGATAACATGATCAGGGATAAAATCATTTTTCCATGCGCAACCTCGTCTTAAAAGAGCGTCTCTTACGTGAACCGAGACTGACTTTAGAAAAAAACGATAACTCTCTGTTTGGCTGCTGAGTCGAGTAGATCACATGCCAGAGCTATGACGTTGACTCCCACATCGGCCGCTTCCACCGGGCTCTCCCAAGACATTGACTTGATTCGCCACCAAGGGCGCCACAGTCTCAAGTCTGCTGGCAAGTGTCCGTTTGCATCCAAGCCTGGGTCGACCAAGAGCAATAAGCACACCCAAAATTGTGGGAACTACGGGCGTATTCATCAACCTCGCCAATGCCCTGCCTTTGGGAAATGCTGCAGGAATTGCAATAAGCAGAACGATTTTGCAGAGGTCTGCCGACAATCCAAGCGTGTTCATGCATTACCGATGAGCACGGCATCGACCGAACTGCCGTCTCTTAGTGACTTGTACATTGATGGTTTGTCTACACTGCTGGTAGGAGACATGCAGGTCATGAAGCCAGATGTCGCTTGGTTTGCGAACATCAACATCAATGGCCATAGGGTAAAGATGAAGGTTGACTGGAACACAGGTATCGATACTCCCTCACAGAATATTCAATTCCATGGAAAAGCCAGTCCAGACTATTAACTCAATGATCCAATTGAAAAGCTACAGTGGGGGCACCGTACCTCATGAAGTGGTGTAGCTTCAATGCTGGGTCATCAATGGGGCACTTCGACTTCTATGTGGTCGACACCAAAGCACCGCCTATTCTAAGTTTTCACGCGTCGACGTGCCTGGGTCTTACCCAGAAAGGCCCCAACAATCGCTTGCTGTCTGTCGAGGCTGTGACGTCAGTGGCTTCACCACAGCCTGACCTTACACTGGACACAGTCAAGGCTGATTATGCAGATTTCTTCACTGGCCTGGGGAAGTTTGACATACCTAACCACATTGAACTGGATCCATCCATTCAGCCAGTCATCGAGCCACCTCGTCGTGTGCCTTGGCCTACATGAGTGCATGGAGGGCAAGCTGCTTGACATGGAGGCACAGGGTATCATTTCCAAGGTGGATGGACCAATGGACTGGGTGCATAATCTTGTCGTCAAGAAGAAAGATAAATCATTGCATTTTTGTCTCGACCCCAGGAATCTCAACAAGGCTATTAAGCGTGAGCACCACCCCATCCCAACAACAGATGAAGTCATGGGTCAGCTCGCCGGAAAGAAGGTCTTCAGTATATTTGACCAAAAGGACTCTTTCTGGCAGGTTCAATTAGATCAAGAGAGTGCCCTCAAGTGCACGTTTAATTCTCTTATGGGGCGTCGTCGTTTTAACCGTCTACCGTTCAGTGTGACGTCAGCCAGTGAAGTTCTCCAAGAGAGGAATGAGGGCACATTTGGAGACATTGATGGGGTCTTCTGCATCGCAGATGACATGATTCTTGCTGCAACCAACCCTACTGAGCACAATGCCATTTCACGCAAGGTACTGGGCCGACAGAAAACAGTCAAATTCAACCCAAACAAGATCAAGTGAAAGGTTGCAGAGGTAAAACACATGGGTCATGTCCTCACCTCTGCTGTGGTTTGCCCGGATGAAGACAAGGTGCAAGCCGTGTTGGAACTGCCAACTCCTCATTAACATCTGGAGCTGCAGCGAATTCTGGGTGCGGTTAATTACCTCGGTCGGTTCATACCCAACATGTCCACCATTACAACACCATTGCGTCAGCTGCTAAAGAAAGATGCAGCCTGGGAATGGGATGGAGAGTATGATGCAGTGTACAAGCTGCTAAAATCCTCAATTGCCAAGCACCCAGTGTTGAAGTTCTTTGACCCCACAAAGCGAGCAATCCTTCAAACTGATACATCTTCAGCTGGGTTAGGTGCATGCTTGCTGCAGGATGGGCATCCTGTAGCATATGCCTCTCGGTCTCTAACACCTGCTAAACAGAACTACGCCCAGATAGAGAAGGAGCTTCTTGGAATCGTATTCGGGCAGAGCGTTTTCATCAGTACATCTACGGGTTTGCCACGACCGTACACACCGACCACAAGCCACTGGTGGCTATCGTCAAGAAGCCACTGCACCTGTTCTCACCGAGACATCAGCTCATGATGCTTCGCCTTCTCTGATACACTGTGTCAGTGCAGTACGTCCCAGGAAAGTATCTATACATCGCAGATACACTCTCCAGAGCGCCATCGAGCTTGCCATGACACGATCAGATGCTGGAAAACGACATCCACCTTCACGTACATCAATTGGTCACTGACGTTCTAGTCAGCACTAGCAGAATGAAGGTACTGCAACGTGAGACATCACTAGATCTAGCGCTTCAACAGCTCAGCACTACCATCACACAAGGCTGGCCTGCACATTGAGCCAGAGTGTCTCCGATGGTGAAACCGTTCTGGCCTGTTCGGGAGAACATCCATCAGTCTGAAGGTTTGCTGTTCTGTGGCGAGCAGATCATCATTCCAGCCACAATGTGACAGGACATGCTGGCTCTAAATCACGAAGGGCATCTAGGAGCGGGAAAGTGCAAGACACGGGTTAGACCCATTTTGCACTGGCCAGGTATGTCAAGAGACATAGAATCACATGTTGCTGAGTGTGGAGTCTGTGCCAGTTTTCGGCCTGCCAATCAGAAAGAGCCACTCATCCCGCACAGCGTCCGATCACCCATGGCAGAAGATGGGTGCCGATATATTTCACTTCGGTGGAAAAGACCATCTCATTCTGGTGGAGTACTTCTCAAAATTTCCTGAAGTGTCACAGCTAAACGGGCTCATGGCTACTGCGGTCATCTCAGCAATGAAAGCGAACTTTTCCTGCCATGGCATACCGGAAGAGGTATTCGCCGACAATGTTCCCTTTGGTAGCGCAGAAATTAAGGACTTTGAACACGAATGCGGCATTAAGTTCACAGTCTCATCCCCAACATATCCGCAATACAACGGTCAAGCTGAGCGTGCGATTCAGACAGACAATGAAACTGGCTTTGCGAAAGGCATGCGAGGACGGTTCTGACACTCAACTCGCAATCCTTGCCGACCTCAACTCTCCTATTAGCGGAATGACACTCTCACCAGCTCAACTCTTGATGAACAGGAGGCAAAGGGATAAATTACCTGTTTACAGTAAAAGCTTCCAGCCAGGTGTAATATCAGATGCTTGTCAGCAGCTCCGGAGACGTCACAGGCAGTACACCAAATTCTATGATAGAGGGGCGAAACCTCTGATGCTGCCCACGTCAAAACCAGACAGGGCTGGGTACCTGTAGTCGTATCTAGCAAACTTTCCGCACCAAGGTGATCCTATTCGCGTCTGTCGTCATTACACTTTTCCCCTATTGTTGAGCTTTTTTCCTTTTTAGCACCGCTGGGGTAGTTGTGTTTCATCCTTGGGACAGGCGTTCTGATTTGAAAACCTGCAACGTTCCGCCATGCACATGGGTTAGTCCATTTACGAATGAGGGGATGTTTTGTGATTATTGTTGTATTTGTATACATAAAACGTATAACTTCATGATTCCCCTTACTTTTTCCACGATTACTAACCTTACCCCTTAATTTTGTAAGAGTCCTGTCGAGTAAAACATCAGGGAAAACATGTTTATAATCCATCATCAAGTCACAGCACTTTCTTTTCCTTGAGATGGAGCGGTCCCGTTGCGCTGTGTTTATCACCACTCACATGATGATATGTTTTGTCGGCAAAATGAGACCCCACCTTCGGGGGGCTGTCTCGAAAGATTGTGAACCACGATCGGCGTGTGTGGCGCCTTGTCATGTTGAGGTCCCTTGCAATTGCAAGGGATGCACGCCTCTTACGCCACCACTGGGGGAATGGTCCCCTTATGCCGGCACGAGGACAGGATCGAAAGAAATTTGATACGTTAAAACAGCATGTTCAAGCAGGTCATACGAAGCAACGCCTGGACACCGCCAAGAGATGTCTGTGGTGGGTGGAGGGGCTTTGGGAGGAGGTAAGCATGAGGAGAGGGGAAGGAAGGCAGATGAGAGGGGAAGGCAGCGAGAGGGGAGGGAGAGGCAGCAAGAAGGGTGGGGGAGGAAACATGAGGGGGGAGAGACTGTGAGTGGGGGGGGGGGGACAGCATGAGGAGGGGGAGGAGCGTGGGGTGGGGAGGCAGCGTCGGGGGGGAGCGTGGGGAGGGGAGGCAGCGGCGGGGGGGAGGCAGCGTGGGGGAGCAGCATGGGAGGGAGGCAGAGTGAGGGGGGAAGGGGAAGCGTGAGGGGAGGGGAGGAAGCTGGGGGGGCAGCATGAGAGGAGGCAGCGTAAGGGGGGAGAGGAAGTGTGGGGGAGAAAGCATGGGTGGGGGGAGGCAACATGATGGAGGGAGGCAGCATGGGAGGGAGCACCGGAGGGGGAGAGGAAGTGTGAGGGGACAAGCGTGAGGTGGGGGAGGAACATGAGGGGGGAGGGCAGCGTGGTGGGGGGCAGCATGGGAGGGAGGCAGCGTGAGGAGGAGAGGAAGTGTGAGAAGGCAGCGTGAGGTGGGGGAGGCAACATGAGGGGGGGAGGAGCGTGGTGGGGGCAGCATGGGAGGGAGGCGCGTGAGGGGGGGAGGGGAACGTGAGAGGGAGGGGAGGAAGCGTGGTGGGGGCAGCATGGGAGGGAGGCAGCGTGAGGGGGGGGGGAGAGGAAGCGTGAGAGGGGAGAGGAAGTGTGAGGGGAGGAAGCGTGGGGTGGGGGAGGCAACATGATGGAGGGAGGCAGCATGGGGGGAGGCAGCGTGAGGGGGGAGAGGAAGTGTGAGGGGAGGCAGCGTGAGGTGGGGGAGGCAACATGAGGGGGAGAGGCAGCGTGGTGGGGGGCAGCATGGAGGGAGGCAGAGTGAGGGGGGAGAGGAAGCGTGAGAGGGAGGGGAGAAGAGTGGGTGGGGAGGAAGCTGAGGGGAAGCGTGGGAGGGAGGCAGTGTGGGGGGGCAGCATTGGAGGGAGGAAGCATGAGGGGGGAAGGAGCGTGAGGGGAGGGGAGGAAGTGTGGGGTGAAAGAGGAAAGTGGGGTGGGAGGCAGCGTGAGGTGGGGGAGGAAACATGAGGGGGAAGGCAGCGTGGGGGCGCAGCATGGGAGGGAGGCAGCGTGAGGGGAGGTGATGGAGTTTGGTCGAGAAGTCAAACGCAAGTCCAGAACCCCTCCTTTCATACTTACCTCCTTCAAAGCCCCTCCTCTTCCCTCCCTCCTCCCTCTCACATTCTCCTCACTTCCACACCCCGCAACCCCCACCCCCCCCCCAGGAGTGTATCGCAACATTTGTTTATGAGGTGTCGCTCTCCACACAACCCCTCCACACTTTTCCCCACTTCCTAGCTCCCACCCCTCTTCCCACCTCGCTCCACCTTGCTTCACCCTCTGTCCTCTCTCCCTCTCCCTCCCCTCCCGCCTCTCTCTCTCACCCCCCCCCCCCCTCGCTCACGGATTGCATTTGCTTGTATTTAAATGTTCCTGACCCCAATCCTTAGTGGATGGAGGGGAATTTTTTAGGACAACGCAAAAAATAGAAAACAATAAACAAAATTTGATTTCTTCAAAATGTCACGAGGATTAAAACAGCACCGGACAACTTTGTATACACGTCCTAGCACCGCACAATGTCGGATACCCCTCTATCACCGCACAACGTCGGGTACCCCTGCTACACCGGGCAATGCCGGGTATCCTGCCCGCACGGAAAACGCCTGGTACCCCTGCTAGCACCGGAAAACGCCCCCCCAAAAACCGCCGGGTACCCCTGCTTGCACCGGACAATGCCTGGTACCCCTGCTAGCATCAGGCAACGCCAGGTACCTTTGCTATCACCGGGCAATGCCGGGTACACTTGCTATCACCAGACAATGCTGAGTACCCTTGCTATCACCAGGCAATGCTGAGTACTCCTGATAGCACTGGACAATACCGGGTACCCCTATCACCGGGCAACGCCGGGTACCCTTGCAATCACCGGGCAATGCTGAGTACTCCTGATAGCACTGGACAATGCCGGGTACCCCTGCTAGCACCAGGCAACCCTGCTATCACCAGGCAATGCTGAGTACTCCTGATAGCACTGGACAATGCCGGGTACCCCTGCTAGCACCGGGCAACCCTGCTATCACCAGGCAATGCTGAGTACTCCTGCTAGCAGCGGACAATGCTGGGTACCCCTGCTAGCACCGGACAATGCCGGGACCCCTGCTAGCACGGTACAATGCCAGGTACCCCTGCTAGCACCGGGCAACGCCGGGTACCCCTGCTAGCACCGGGCAACGCTGAGTACTTCTGCTAGCACCGGACAATGCCGGGTACCCCTGCTCATACTGCATGTAAAAAGGGTCTGTTGAAGAATGCAAAAACAATTTTTCACACCTTTCTTTTGAGGATACTAAAAGTAATTAAACTGCTTATTAGCACAAGGATATAACTGCAGATTAAAACAGAATTTGCAGACTTACAAAGCCCATTTACAATGCCTTTCATGAAATGGTATAAAAACGATTGATATTATTTATTATACTGTACCTAATTATGATGATTGTATAAAATTTTTGAAATACAAAATGTTACAATGTCAAACGTTAAAGCATGCACAGTTATTAAACTCCAGCATACGTGTCACCAAGCATGATCATCTTTAGCAATGTAAACTACAGATGGTGCATTGCGATGAAACAATGGTATTACAGGCGTGTTCCTGCAGATAAATCATTCCCGTTTTCTTGGCTTTTGACCAAATGAATAATGAATAAATCCACTGGAACATCACATGCCACAGCCAGTACGTCTTTCTGCCAGTCGGATGGAGAACTCAAAATGGTTCTCGCAGTCTTGTTCCTTCCTAGTGCGAACCTTAGCCGTCGTTGTTGGGTACCGCCTCGGCACCTTGCACGGCACCTGTCAAAGCAGCATTGAGAAAAAAAAGATTCCCTTATCCCGTAGTAACGACGACTATCTGTGGGAGTGACATGAAGAAAGTTTCAATCTTATTCTTCACAAATCGGTCATTGGTGAAGAATTCACAAGGATGTTCCTTGGAGTGCAATCGAGCAGTACCTGGTACCTGGATCATTGAACCGATGATATAAAGGTACAAATCCACATGAAGGAACATCAAGTTATGTTTCTTCTCCCATTGATGATAATGAAAGCTTTTGTGACAATCACCGCCACTTTCATCAGTAACTATCGAGTGTATAGTAAACCAAGGTTTACCATGCACTCGATAGTTACTGCATATTACAGTAAAAAGTAAAACGTTGGGCAAAGACATCAGCAGACATCAGTCAGTGTACTTTGATGTAAAAATTACAATAACATTAGTCGACAAAAGACAAAAATATAGAGTATTTGAACATGCGTTCTCACTATCATGAGCTGAGGGTGCAGATGGAAACATTACACAACATACAAGTTTAAACTTTGAAATGGACTTTAAAGGTACAATGAACACAAAGTAATCGTTCATGGAGAAATGCATTCAATAATGTATTGCAATCAATATATACAGTATAGCAAGGGTGCTTGAAGAAATGCTGCGATCCTCCATCGCGTGCACTGGGTTAAAATAACTACTGATAAACTCCATCAGCGTGTGTTGGGTTAATGTAATTACTGACAACCTCCATCAGTGTGCATTGGGTTAATGTAACTACTACTAACTTCAGTGAGGGTGCATTGCATTAATGTATCCACTGCAAACTTCCATCAGTGTGCATTGGGATAATGTAATTACTGCTAACCTCCATCAGTGTGCAGTGGGTTAATGTAACTACTGCTAACCTCCATGAGTGTGCATTGGGTTAATGTAACTCCTACTAACTTCCATCAGTGTGCATTGGGTTAATGTAACTACTACTAACTTCCATGAGTGTGCATTGGGTTAATGTAACTTCTGCTAACCTCTCTCAGTATGCATTGGGTTAATGTAACTACTACTAACTTCCATGAGTTTGCATTGGATTAATGTAACTACTACTAACTTCCATGAGTGTGCATTGGGTTAATGTAACTTCTGCTAACCTCCCTCAGTATGCATTGGGTTAATGTAACTACTGCTAACTTCCATCAGTGTGCAATGTGCATTGGGTTAATGTAACTACTACTAACTTCCATCAGTGTGCATTGGGTTAATCTAACTCCTGACAATTCTGCCTGTTGTAGAGAAAACAAGGACAAATGTGTCCAAGAGCCGTGTCATTCCACCAGTCAATCTCCTTGCTATAGGGGGGTCACTAACGTTGAGGTGCTTCCAGGGCATCGAGTGCCTCCAGGGCATCAGGTACCCCCAGGGCATCAGGTGGCCCCAGGACATCAGGTGCCCTCAGGGCATCCCGTGCCTCCAGGGCATCAAGTGCCCCAGGGCATCAGGTGCCTCCAGGGCATCAGGTGCCTCCAGGGCATCAGGTGCCTTTAGGGCGTCAAGTGCGTTTCGGGCATCAGATGCCTCAGGGCATCAGGTACCTCCATGTAGCCTCCCTGCCTGCTTCACTCCCTATTCTCACCCCCAGAAAGGTTTTGTCTTCACCAGAAGAGGAAAAAGAAGAAGAACAAGAAGAAGAACAACAACAACAAGAAGAAGAAGAACAACGCGGAGCTCTCTTAGAGCCAGCGTCCGTTACGCAACGTGGCTAACAACGCGGAGCTCTCTTAGAGCCAGCGTTCGCAACGTGACGCGGCTAGCAACGCGGAGCTCTCTTAGAGCCAGCGTTCGCTACGCAACGCAGCTAAAAACCACATTGAACGATGTCCATGATCATGAATCGGCATGAGACATGCACAGCCAATGCAATGCAGGAGGGTCGTTTGAGGTAGTTGAGGTTGTTGAGGTGTTCTGGGGGATTCTTTTTTGCACACAGGCAATGGTCTTGGGGAAAGTGTCATCACTATCCGAGGTACTCTGGGTACCAGCTACGTCACAACAACAGCGCTACCTTTTAACCACACACAGCGGGGCATTCCAGTATGAGGAATTTTCTCCACCCCATGGATGCCAACTGATGGGGATTGTCCATGCTCTTAGCTTTTTAAATACTGAACGTCAAGCAAGGAAGCAGCACGTACCATTTTTAAGTGTTTGTTACGACTCAACCTGGGTTTGAACCACTGACCTCCGAGACTCATCGCAGACACTCCAACCATTACACCACAAAGTTTAATCAGTTTTTAAATGGTGTTTGATGAAACTTCATCTATATTTATTCAAGGTATTCCATGCAACACTTAAACATTTGCCCCATTACAAGCCTGGTGTTGGCTCAGTGGTTAGGGTGGTGGCTTGGGATCCGAGGGTCCTGAGTTCAAGCCCTGTCGGCTGCTGAATTAATACACCAGGTGGTTGACTCAGCCTGTCATCCTTCCAAGGTCGGTGAAATGAGTACCAGTTCCAGTGTGTGTACTGGTAGAGGGGCACTGCATCAGTGACACAGTCGCGCTTCCAGAAATGATAGCTACCCCGGCAGCTAAGCTGCCATACGACCACCACCACCACATTTGCCCCATTGATGTGGTAGTGCCTTGATGGCTTGTGGAGAAATCCTTATGATGAGTACAAAGCCACTTCAGGATGCATGCTTTCACATCTATCAATTGTAAATATACCGCCATCCAGATGTTCTTCAAGTGGTCGAAAGAGTAGTAAATAATCAGGTGCCAAGTCTGGAGAGTATGCGGGATGATGTAAAACTTCCCAAACCATCGCTACACTACTCGCTTTATTCCATTCCGGTAGAGTTGAGGTGCTTTTGTCACCAGATTGCACCAACCCGATCAAATTAAAATTAATGATTGTTGCTACGCTTCTCCAACACTAACACCCAATTCTTCTGCAATCACACACACATCGCTATCTGGCGATTATCCAAAATGAGCTGTTCCACTAAACCTTCGATGTTTGCTTGAGTAACAAATGTTGATTGCATGTATGAATGCTCAAGATTACTTGCCATTTGAGGGCTATTTTAAAACTGGCCAACACCATTTCAATGCAACACTACTAAATTGGGCAGACTTCAAACTTCACGAATCTTGAACACACACACACACACACACACACACACACACACACACACACACACACACACACACACACACACACACACACAAACACACACACACATATATAATATCTTGATAAATAACTTCGAGGCAATCAAATCATGTATTCAAATATCAAGAGGATTCTGCAATTGTTCCAAGACCAAATGTTATCAAACCGACGATCGTTGTGATTGCACCACGAGCACATCGTACAGGTATGCTCCTTATTTTTGCCGAAAAAATTTAAATGATGCATTCTTCAGTTGCTACAAGGCTCGTGCCGAAGTCATGCTTTCCAGTTTGGCTAATGGAATGATTGGCCAACTTCCACTTGAACTTTCCTAATAGCACAGTCTATGTTCTTCACATCGAAATGCACACGGACCAAGTTTCAGGAAGCACCGGGGTACACGAGCTGGCAGAGCCCAAGATCATTGCGGTAAGGTGGGTTAACACAGAGAAGACTGATGAAGGAACAGGGTGCTCACCGTACAACTAGCAAAGCACTGGGTTTGAGCGGCGATATTTATACCAAAACGGTGTGTGTGGATGTTCTGAACCACCTGCCGTCGCTACATCATTTGGCCCACTGTGAATCTGCAGGCCCGACTACTTCAATTAAAACTATTATATAATACTTGCAGGGGTATTCCTCGTTGCCCGGTATGAACAGGGGTACCCGATACTAGCAGGGGTACCTGGAATATCCCGGAGCTGTTTGAATCCTGTTGGCATTTTGAAGAAGTCACTTTTGTTTTTTTTCCATTTTGTTTTTTTGTGGGGGGGCCTAAAAACGTATCTACACCCACTAACAAATGGGGTCGATGATCATTTAATATTACCTTTCACGTAGCTACAATGGATTAGGCACGACAGAGCGGTTCTAGAAAAAAATTAAATATTTTTCACTTTTTTTATTTTTTATTTTGCCAAAAACACTCACTTGTCACTCACTGATACAGAGAGAGACAGACAGACAGACAGACAGACAGACAGAAGGCTCTCTCAGTACAGATGAGTTCAGTTAAGAGGAACTTAAACAGAGGAGAAGTCCATTGAGCCCATCAAGCCTGTGCAATGGTTGCCAACCTATGGTTGTTTGACCATGCTCTGTGCTTATTAAATGCCGAGATTCAGGCGAGGAAGCAGCATGCACCGTTATTTCAAGTCTTTGATACGACTCGGGCGGGGTCGAGTTCGAACCGCCGACCTCAAAGACTCAGAGGGGATGCATTAACGAGTACACCACCTGACTGTGGCACTGCACAAGTGCACAACCCACTGTAATTCGCAAGGGGTCTTCGCAATTGAAGAAGTGATGCATCTGCTGCCCGACTGTTAAAATCTTCCCATGCAGAGTTAAACCTTTGGATGGTAAATTAGCATACAATAGTTATATTCAATGATTTATGAATTTAGTCAATTGAGGACTCATTAAGCCATGTTGAGAAACTGTTGGTGTTGTATACACACACACACACCCCTCCACCCGGTAATAACCTCTGCCGTCCCTGCGGGAGGGAACGAGAAGGCTAATTAAATGGTTAAAGACACGAAGAAGTGGCTGGAACAGCCCACGGATATCTTATATTTTTATATCCCACGTGATGCTTTCATAGGATGTAAAAAACCAGAATGATTTGCAAATACCAAGGGATTTCAAATTTCCAACCAATGTAATATTACATCCCCAAGTGGTAGAGAACCCGATCACGTGATGAAACACAAAAACCGATCAAATGTACACAACGTGATACCATGTCATCACGTCATTATGACATGATAGCTACATGTGATGCCACGTCATTATGACAACTGCACATGATAACACGTCATCATAATCGCTACATGTGATGCCACATCATAATGATACATAGCTACACATTGTAACACGTCATCATGATGTACATACTACATCATCATGACAGCTACACGTGATACCACATCATCATGATAGCTATACGTGATACGTCATGATAGCTACACAGTACACATGATATGCCACGTCATCATGATAGCTACACATGATATGCCACATCAACATGATACATGTGATTCCACATCATCATGATACAAGTAATACCAAATCATCATGATACATGTGATGCCACATCATCATGATACAAGTAATACCACATCATCATGATACATATGATTATATATCATCATGATACATGCGATTCCATATCATGATACAAATAATACCACATCATCATGATACATGTGATTCCATATCATCATGATACATGCGATTCCACATCATCATGATACATGTGATTCCACATCATCATGATATAAGTAATACCACATCATCATAATATAAGTAACACCACATCATCATGATATAAGTAATACCACATCATCATGATACAAGTAATACCACATCATCATGATACATGCGATTCCACATCATCATGATACATGTGATTCCACATCATCATGATACATGTGATTCCACATCATCATGATACATGTGATTCCACATCATCATGATACATGTGATTCCACATAATCATGATACAAGTAATACCACATAATCATAATATAAGTAACACCACATCATCATGATACAAGTAATACTGTAAAGGATCCGGCGGTGGGGGCTTTGCACCCTACTCTTGACAGCCAAATGTTGAAGATTCGGCGTCACTTAACAGCACCGCCGTCTCCGGGGTTATAACGCCGGCTGGCTCGGCACAGGTCTCGGGTTACGCGCCTCAGATCACGATACCAAAACATACCTGTGCCTTGCCAGTTGGGGAAATAGACGCTGGTTGCAGACTGGGTTTGTCAGAGACCGAGCGAAGTCTGCCAGTCCGTAACCATTTTGGTTTTAAATACAAATCGAGCGAATTGTTCCTCAGCACGGCACGAATAAACTCAAAGCGGCAACTTTCATATGCATCAGCCAGATTTATTGGGGACACATCGGGGAACTCGACACAAGCAAAACATTCACGACAATGTTATAATCAATCTACAAGCCGCTCTTAACTAGGGAGCTACGGATTACGGGTTTCGAAGGGAACCC
>CM068967.1:81282443-81293348 GCA_035128595.1 Eptatretus atami
CCAAACCTGTCCATCTGGCGCGATCTCACATAGCTCATGCCGTTCATTAGACCACAGACCACCCGCATGCCGAAAGTGGCGACAATCCGTCCGGCAGTTACGGAGGAGAAACAGCAAATTACGCGCAAACGTTAACAGAAATAATATATAGGATATATATATATATATACATATACATATAGATGTATGTGTTGTTGTTCGTCTTTCGGCTGCTCCCGTCAGGGGTCGCCACAGCGGATCATCAATTTGATCCGCATACTGATTTGGCATAGGTTTTACGCCGGATGCCCTTCCTGACGCAACCCTGGTCGCCTCGTGCTCTAAAAGCTCTCTGAACCTGAGTGTACGTTTTCAGATCAGCTATCGTCTCACATAGGATATTCTGTTGTGATTTTTCGCGCATTTGTTTGTGACATATGTTGTGGCCCTCTTTCTACTCAAGTATTTGTATGATGCTTTGCTTTTCAAAAACTGCTCTTGTTGATTCAAGGCTAAATGTTAATAGCTGTCTTTTTTTTTATTGGTTCACCCTTCTACAAGTGTGCATTTGGCTACACTATCTAGTCCAAATCCATTTGAATGTTGTCGGAGGAAACATTTCACTAGTTTTAGGCTTTTGTTAATTTTCGTCATTCGGTGCAGACCTATTAAATCATTCCATGTATAGTGGGTTGTGTCACCTTTCTTGTTTCTCGGGTGTTCTTCGATTGCGTTGTTAGGGTGGATTCTGTGTCCTCTGTGTTGGATGCAGCATACTCAGTGTATCCAGAACCCGAAAAAAAGAGAGGAAAACTGTCTCCCTGGAGATCCACGCTGAATCTTCACATCTGTGTTTTGATATTTCTTCTGGATGCTCGTCATATCAATGTGCGTATTCCAAAGCTTTAGTTGTTTCTTAATCAAATTTATTATTTGGGGATGATTTTGATATTTGCATGCATTTTATTCATCCACGTTTGTGGGACACTGTCAAAATTCTTTGCCTAGCGTCCATCCAGGCAGGTGGACAATTGGGTTTTGGTTCTTTTTCACAATTTTCAGTGCGCCATTGTTCAGTAGAAGGTGCGTCAATCGTTCCAGTAAACCTCTCTTACATTCCCTTTTGTTGTCATGTGTGTCGTGTGTGTGTGTGGTGTAGTGTGATGCAGTGCTGTGAATGTGTGTGTGTGTGTGTGTGTGTGGTGACTTGTGTGTGTGTGTGTGTGCGGTGCCATCGATGAAGAGTCGAGTGCATAAATGTGTGGTGTTTATTCAAATATAACCTTACACACACACAACAAACACACAACATACACAAACAAGTTGGATGCAGCGGTCATTACCAACGTACAGTCATAACTGTTTACAGCCCAGAACCTCGAGTCAAGCTTTCAATCAAACAACATTGTTCGCATTGTATAACACGCTTCAGCGATGTTCCAATATTGTTCTTCATAAAACAGCTGCAAGTGACTCGCGAGAAAAAAATACATTGGCTCCTCGGTAATTTAGAAACGAGTTAATGTGGCAAACGGTTGAAACGGAGGTGTACTTCACAAACAACTCGCTCAGAAAGACGGAGCATGACATACTCAAGTCAGGATGATGGAGCATGAAACTACTCAATCAGGGTGATTGGAGCAATGAACCACAGTCGATCAGAATGATGGCAGCATGAACTCACTCGATCACGGTGATGGAGCAGAAGCCACTCACTTAGGGTGAATGCGAACACGAACCACGTCGATCAGGGTGACGGAGCACCGAAACGCACTCGTCAGGTTAGAGCAGAAAACACTCACCTCAGAGGAATGGAGCACAAACCACTTGCTCAGTTCGACGGAGCCTGAAAAACTCGATCAGGGTGAGCTGGAGCACGAACCACTACGATCAGGTGACAGAGCACGAACCACTCGCTCAGGGTGATGGAGCCAACCACTCACTCATGGTTAATAGCTTGTAACCACTCACTCAGGTGTGGATTGAGCACGACCACTCCTTCGTTTGACGAGCACAAACCACTCGATCAGGGTGACGGTTTGCACGAAACGCCGTCAAGTGGTGAGCGACAGCAGGAACCATCTCGCTTAGGGTGACGGGACATAACCACCGCTCAGGGTGATGGGCACAAACCACTCACTCAGGGTCGATGGGGCACGAAACTAACTCGCTCAGGTGAGGGGGCACAAACCACTCGCTCAGGTGATGGAGCACGAACACTCACTCATTGGTGACAATGCTTGAACACTCACTCAGGTGATTGAGCACGAACCACTCGCTTCGGTTGACGGAGCACAAACCACTCGATCAGGGTGACTGGTGCACCGAACACGCCATCGCTCAGGGTACGAAGCAGAACACCGCTGGTGACGCGGACATAAACACCGCTCAGGGTGATGAGCACAAACCAACTCACTCAGGTGATGGGGCACAACTATCGCTTCAGGGTAGAGGGGCCAACCAACTCGCTTCAGGGTGATGGGAGCACGAACATTCGATCATGTGAACCACTCTCTCAGGGGGTCGTGAGTACTAAAACCACTCATCAGGGGTGATGGGCACAAACCACTCGCACAGGGGACGGAGGCATGAAAACTTGATCAGGGTACGAGAGCCGACACTCGCTCAGGATGATGGCGATGAAATACTCCGCTCCAGGGTGATGGGGCACAAACCATCACTCAGAGTGATTGGAGCATGAACCACTCCACTCAGGGTGATGTAGCACGCAACCAATTCGACATGGTGACCCACTCGCTCAGGGTGACTTTGAGTACGAACCACTCACTCAGGCTGACGGAGCACGAACAGATGCTCAGGCTGATGGAGCAGAACCAATCGCTCAGGGTGTATGCTGTATAACCGACTCATCAGGCGCAGAGCACAAACCACTCATCAGGGGTGAATGGAGCAATGAACCACTTCGTCAGGGTGTCGGAACGCAGAGGAGCGGTTAGGGGGGACGGTGGGGAGAACAAAGCCTCACCAAAACGTTAGATATCATGCAGGAAGGAGGAGTGTGTGTTGTACGAGACAGGAGACAGAGGACTGAGACAGAGACAGAGAGCAGAGAGAGAGAGAGAGAGAGAGAGAGAGAGAGAAGACGAGAGAGATGAGGAGAGATGAGAGAGAGAAGATAGTTAGAGGAGGGAAGTAGCTGCAATATGGGATAGAGAAAATATTGGGGGAGACGGAAAAAAAAAGTGTGAGGGTGGAGGTGGGTAGCAAAAGAATGAATGTATGTGACGCTTATGACCGAACACAAAAAAACAAAAAAAATGATGCAGCAACAGCTGATACACAATGACCAACAGAGAGTTTGTAAGTATTCCTCTGGCAATCTGCCAAAACCTTTGATATTCCAGTTCCATAATTTGTGGAAATGAACCAAAAGAATCATGAAAAATTGAAAGTACCGCTACATACGACTTATGATCCCATCGGCTGTGAACAATCAAAAACAAAAACATTGTGGACCCAGATATCATAATTAGGTAAACAAAAAGAGAAGAATGCATTGCTAATTGAGTGTTAATACTGTATTTTGGAATATCAAATGCAGAATCAAGAAATGACCCAATACCAACCTCAGAGCATGAAGTGAAAGTCCTGGGAAGCTGAAAATGCCAAAGTTGACCAGTGATGTGAAACCTCAGGATGAGACAGAGACCTCACAGAGATATTATAAAACAATCCCTGGAAAATCACTACAAACGAATACAGTTGGAAGCCCGCTGGGTTCAGTAACGATCCTGAAGAGAGCCTCGCACAAAACTTAAAACAGAAAACTTCACAGCTTGTCGTGATCCCCTCTAACCGAAATAAGGTGGATACTTTGAGCCGCCGTGAGGACTCCATTCCAATTCTGCAACCCACTATGTACATCAGACACACACACACACACACACACACACCACACACACACACACACACACACACACACACACACACACACACACACACACACACACAACACACACCACACACACGACGGTGGATACTTCTGAAGACCTGAGAGATCCGTTGCCACCTTCTGAACTGCATATGGAGATTTTGTAAGCGTTGAGAAAACCCAAACGGAAAAAACAAAGGACCCCTGTGGACTGTGCCATCATTTATGCAAAAGCAGGTTATGAAGCACGGTGTTATCACTCATATGATATTTACACTTTCTGCACATCTTAATTTTGTTTCTTCACTCAATATCGAATTGCGCCGAACAGTAGCAAAAAGTAAGTTCAATGCTTGCTTAAATAAATACAATAAGTTATAAAAATCGCTAATTTGTTAAAATTCCGGATTTCACTCAGATTCGACACTTAATTTGATTCACCAGATGAATTCTCAATCCCAACATATATTTCGATTATATACTTAATTAGTCCGTAGAGAGTAGATTCTGTGTTTCCAAATGGATCGTTGAATCGGCCGAACAAAATGACGCTGAAGACAACAGCAACCACACAGGGCTGACAAGATTGTGTGCAGCCTGCTGGTAAGGCTATTTGGGTTTTTTTGTTATTGCGCCACCACCCTAAAATACTACAAAAGAGGTGTATTAATCACCCAAACACCCAATTTTCATTTGCATTCCTTACATTTCCCTAGTATTGCATATGCAAAGTTCTCAGGCTGCTGGTCTCATGGTTTTGAGTTATGGAGGACACACACACACACCACACACACACACACACACCACACACCACACACACACACACACACACACACACACCACACACACACCACACACCACAATGCCTTTTAGTTCATTAGATATATAGTCAAGGTGTGTTCCTATTTACCATGAGGACTCTCTTGTCCTGCTTAAAAATTGGGAGGAGAGTACTCGAATTTTGATCCAGTAGTCGACTGTTGCTTACTATGCAGATTAATATTAATAGAGTATAACATTATATATTTATATTATATATATATATATATATATATAATATATATATATTTAGGTATGCATAATATAATAGTACCTCATGAAATTTAATTCTTGTTGATTAAATCTTTCCTTGTTCATGAGTTTGTATGGATAAACTGGTCCATGATATTAATGAATAATGACATCTGTAAAATCAAGGAAGCAGGTTATGGGCAGTAGTTTACCGTGAACAAAACAACAGTGTTGTTATCAATCCACTAACATTTAATGGCTGTTCTCTGCAGCTTTGGTACACATGCGGAATGTGCACTTGTCACAACATGGCAATGGAAGATGAAATTTGATGCAGGAATGGCAGAATCCTACCAGCATATATGAGGTTGTTTAGAACTGCAGTGGTGGAGAAAACGAGTCTGCAACTAAGGCTGTCGGTGCTATATTGTTCAAAATGCACCACCAGGACAAAACTTCGGTTGGAGCATGAGGCGATCATGTGGCAAAGAAACCCCATGAGTATAAGGACAAAATTTTAACAAAAACAACATATTATTCAACCCTGCTATGTTGTTAATGATTGTATTGGTGCTAACAAAAAGTGTACTTCCTTGTGCTGTGGTCCCACTTTATAAATACAAGGTAAACCAACCAGTAAGGGCCATCTTTTAATGATGAACACCATATTATCCACATTATTCCACTTCAGTTGTATGTCATTTTGATTGATCATCAGTATCACATTAATCAGATAGCTGAGCATTAAAGTAAAGTGATTCCGCTTAAATGCACACTTCAACACTCATCTGTATCCATACTCATTAATTACCCTGTGCACACAAAGCGAACGTGGGGATTAGGCAATTTGTCACTTGTTTTGCTGTCTGTCTGTCGTTCGGTCTACAAAACGTCGTTTATTGATGAAGAACAACTTAGATTCATTATATTTTGTACATGGATCAGAACTGAATCGGGAAACAAACCTATAGTTTAGCACTACTTTGGCTAAAATTCTCCTATCGGCACATGCCACAGAGAGGAGTGAGACATGATTTACCCTGCGCCAGTCTGCGTAAGATCAAACAAAAATGAAAATCATCATAAAGGAAACTTACTGTTTTTAACGACTGCAATTAAAGACACAAACACAGGGCACGTAGCCTAAATGTAACATGTATAAATCAGGTAGTGTATAAGACGCCTGCATCAACACGATAAACATCTGGAATTTTTCTTATACCAATTTTAAAAGCTTTATTTTATTCATTGAATTATATACTTGGAACATGCAGAACACAAATCACCTTTTGCCCCACTTTCAAACCGTTCCATTTAGCCAGAATTGGACAAAATGCCATTTACCATTGCATTCAGGTGCAAATTTTTTTCTGCATAAAAGAAAGAATAATATGCCAGAAAGGAGGTTTATAGATATTATGCTAAGGCACTAAGTTTATGATTTTGACCAATGAGCATTCTGCCATTAATGATTTTGACTAATGAGTGTCTTCAAGGTCAAGATCTCTTGGGGCTTTTTTATCTCTGAAAGGCCGATATATCGCGATTGTAAAGCAAAAAATAAATAAATAATAAAGCTGGATCCATTCATTCAAATCCCACTAATCATGCACTAAAATCCAGTGTCTGCATTTAAAAATGCCAGGGGGTGTTACTATGTCATTAAATCCAGATTCGTGCTTGTATTATCAATCCAGCTAGTTCCAATGTCATTAAAAATCCAGCTGGTTTAGTCATTAAAAATCCAGATTGTGCATGCATTATCAATCCAGTGGTCAATGTTCATAAAAAATCAGCTGGTCCCATGCGATTAAAATACATCTAGTCCATTGTCATAAAAATCGAGCTGGTCAATGCCATGAAATCCAAACTGGTTCATGTCATTAAAAATCCAGCTGTCCACTATCATTAAACAAATCCCAGTGGTTAATATGTCAATTAAAAAGCCGCTGGTCCATTGCATTAAAAATCCAGGTGGTTTATGTATTAAAAATCCAGCATGCTGCTTGTTAGTATCAATCCAGCTAGTCAATGTCATTCTTAAAAATCCAGATTGTGCAGTGCGATTATCAATCCAGCTGGTCAATGTCCTATAATAAATTTCAGCTGAGTCCATGCATTAAAAATTTACACTAGTCATGTCAATTAAAAATCGAGCTGGTCAATCGCATGAAAAATCCAAGCTGGTTCATGTCAATTAAAATCCAAGCTGGTGCCATATCAATTAAAAATCAGGTGGTTTATGTCATTAAAAATCAGCTAAGTCCCTTGCACTTAAAGATATCCAGGTGTTTCTGTCATTAAAATCCGATTGTGTTGTATTATCAATCCCACAGCTGTCCAATGTCATTATAAAAATACAGCTATCAGCACTTAAAGTTCCGTCTGCGTCTATGTTCATTAAAAATCCAGATTGTGCACTGCATTATCAATCCAGCTGGTCAATATTCATTAAAATTCGTTGCGTCATTCTTCTTCATTTTACTGAAATGTAAGCAGTTTAATGTTTCAATGTACTCTGAAATTAAAGCATAGAACAAATAAACAAATGCAGATAAAAAATAAATCATGGAATCTTTTTGTTGAACAAAATTTAATCTAAAATTTTCACTCATCGAAGTAGCCACCTTTTGAAGAAAAAACAGCAGAACATACTCGTGGCATTCTTTCTCCAATGGAAATCAAATATTGTTCAGAAAGTTCTTCCAAACACTGTTGCAGAAGTTCCCACAAATGTGTTGCACTTGTAGGTTGCTTTGCTTTCACCCTTCTATCCAGTTCATCGCAAACCAGCTCGATGGGGTTTACGTCTGGAGACTGTGCTGGCCATTCCATGATTTCAAGCCTACCGTCTTGTTCTTGTCTTCTGAGGTAGTTCTGACATAGCCTGGAGGTATGTTTTGGGTCGTTATCTTGCTGTAGGATGAACCCCTGACCAACTAGGCGTAGACCAGAGGCTATTGCATGGTGCTGCAAAATGCTGTGGTAGCCCTTTTGGTTCAGGGTGACAGTCACTCTGTGCAAGTCGCCGACTCTGGATCCAGCAAAAGAGACCCAGATCATTACGCTTCCTCCTCCATGTTTGACAGTTTGTGTCACGTACTGAGGAACCATCCTTTCGCCTACTCAACGGCGTACAAAATCCCTGCGTGATGAACTGAATATTTCAAATTTTGATTCATCGGTCCACAAGACCTTCTGCCACTTTTTAGTAGTACACTGGCGGTGCGTCATGGCCCAGGCAAGCCTGTTTTTCTTATTTTGCCATCTTAACAATGGCTTTCTTACTGCCACTCGACCTGTCAAATCTGCAGTTCAAAGTCTTCTCTTCACAGTTGAAACTGAGACTTCCTTACTTCGACTAGTGTTAAGCTGTGCTTGAAGCTGCTGTCCTGTGAGCTGGCGATCACGCAAGCTGTTGACTCTCAGAAACTTGTCTTCTGATTGTATTGTGGCTTTGGGTCTGCCAGATCTCTTCCTGTCAGAGTTTCCTCCAATTTCAAAGTGCCTTTTGATGGTGTAGGAAACTGTACTCACTGACACCTTGGCTTTCTTTGCAATTTCTCCAAAGGAAAGACCTACACTTTTAAGGGTTATCATGGTCTGTCTGTCTTCCTTTGTTAATTGTCTTTTTCTCAACATTATGATTGCAATATACTACTTCCTGCAGTGCAATATTGTCCAAATAATGCTTAAGAGGGTGTTGCAGACAGTCTGTTCCAACACTGCTTTTATACAGACAGTGGGTTTGTAACTAATCAACAAAAGTTGGGACACCTGTAGAAATTGTTTGCATCAACTTTCAAGGCTTAATTTACTTCAATTGCTGCAGAACAGCTGCAGTTGCTAACCTATTACTTGTTCCATGAAAAGGGCCTTTTTAACAACTCTGAAATTTACATTATTATTCAGTTTTTGGTAACCTAAACTTTTTTTTAAACCTCTGGCAGTTTACCGCTTAGCTTTGTACCATTTCAGTTTATTCACTGAACTTAAACTGCTTAAATTTCAGTAAAAACTCAAAAATTGGGGTGTTCTAAAACTTTTGACCGGTCGTGTACATGTATATATATATATATAGTTTTATTAATATTGTTATATATAATATGATATATTAATATACTGTAATATATATATATATATAGTTATTGTAACGATTGGGTAATTCGAATGCACAGCACATAGGTTCCCTTAGTCAGCTCTATGTCGTAAGTGCTGTTTCCGCTAGATAAGCTCACCTTCCATTTGTTTAAATTTCAAATATCGATTAGATGCGCTGCGGATCGTTTTAATTAGTTAGGGGAACGAAACAATGGAGACGTCCTCTCCCCTCATTTCTTGCGAAGAGGAAGAAAACCCTGCTCCCGCGTGAAATTGACTCAACACTCCCTCCCACCCGGTGGTGTTTGACGGTGGGGTGGGATCACGAGGGCATTTGAGTCACGCCGGGGTGGGGGAGGGGGGCAGAGATAAAGGAGGAGATCTTTTTCTTTTGTTCAGGGGCAGAGTTTGGAGAGGGAGTTGAGAGGTAGTCGTCAAGCAAGACAGTTGGTCGCTGCTTTGGCTTGGTGGTTGGGCCTGCCGGAAAGCTTTTTGTTCGGCTTGCTCGTGAGCTTCGGCTGAGGCCTGGCTTTGGGAGAGGCTTTTTGGAGGATCTTATGCTTTTGACCGGTTCCGGTCAGCTTCGGCTTCTGGCTTGTCTTCAGGGAGAGCTTTTTTGCTTCAAGGCTGCCTCTGGTTAGAAGGAGAGTTAAGCCCGGGTCCCGCTCGCTAGCTTGGCGAGTGGTGGGCTTCTTCTCTTGGTTCAGGAGCTCTTTTTGTTCTCCATTTGGTTCCCGGCTTGGGTGCGATCATCGACCTCTCTTGTGAGTGGTCCTCGGGAGGAAGCAGACGCATCGACGGGAAAGTCGGCGCCTCGTCTGGCCACACAGACTGTTTGAGAAGGCGGGGATTCGCGGGAGCTCAGGGAAGGATCGCGCTCCGGCGATATGGTCCAGCTGCTCTCGGCTGGAGCCGGGTCCGAACAAACTGGAAGCCACACGGAGGTGGAGGAGGTTCGAGATAGGTCTCTGGATTTCAGCTCCCTGTCCTCCAGCTGGAGCTTCGTTTGAGGCCTTCTGCCACCATTTAGCGTGGGTGTTGTTGTGTGTGTGTGTGTGTTTGTTGCGTGTGTACGTGTGTATTTCGGGTGCCGGTCCCGTCTATTAAGTGGAGATGTTCTAGTGCTTTGATTGCTGAAAGTGCATGTTGTCTAATAGATAGACGGTCGTAGTTTCTTTTGTCGGCTTTTGTTGCTGTATATATGCATACGTGTTTTGCCCTTGTTTAATTGCATACTGCTTTATTATAAAAATGTCTTGGTGTGAATGAAAACCACTGTTCCGTTGCGTCCTCTTCCCTCATGGAAACTGCCATCTTGCAGCTCGCTAATATTGTTGGTTTTAAATAGCCGTGAAATAGAATTGGTCCGCGAGGTCGGGCGATAATACCCTCGCTGCGGTTATCCGGTAGACGGAACGGACCTGCTTAAGCGGTCGTGTCCAAGCGAGCCTGTCGCGAGGTACGCCCTCGGTAGGTTACCCGTGCGGGTACTTAGGTATATCGACTTCGGCGATTCACCCTATTTCGCGCGGGTGAGAAATGCGGACTGGTTGCGTGGTGGGGATTAACCCACCCGTGATCGTTGGCGTTGTCCAAGGGTCACGACTGAATTGTCCTCTCGGTGGGCGAGCCGCCAACGATATTTGGGCGATTAGCCGGCGGGTCAGTTCGCAACGCGACAGGCCGGGAAATCTATAACTATATAAATACAGTATATACATATATATGCATATATGTATATGTTTATATATGCATATATGTATATATATGTACATATATATGCATATATGTATCCATCCATCCATTGGGCCCATACTCTGTGCAGAGCGTTGGTGCTGCTTAAGCAGTCTCCTTGGGTAATGGGCACAATCCTGGACAGGTCGCCACTCCGACACAGGATACCAGCAAGCTGGCACTCATTT
>CM068967.1:81301159-81319493 GCA_035128595.1 Eptatretus atami
ACCTGTTCATTTCAACAGGTAAGGGTGTTTCTCGGTTGATCATGTTTAGCTCAAACACTAGGTCGATTCGATTGGCACCCTTTGCAGCATTGTGAATATAGTTCAGTGTATTCACACATAATTCGCCAAAGGTGTTGGCCTCCTTGGCGTTCATCTTGCGCACATTGGCCATCATATCAGCGATGATGTTGTATGTACATTGTCTGCCGTGGATGGTTCTTTCTGATTCTGTTTACCAAGGGACTTCTCCAATTCCTGAACAAGTGCACTTTGACAGCTTTCTTCATCATTCCCTCGGATCAAACAAGTATGACGACGGTGTCACACTGTATTGTAGTGCCTTCCATTGAGCTTCCCCGGCCCGTGCAACTTCCACCAGATGTTTCTGATAGCTACGTTCTTTCTGGGTCACCAATGTACCATTGGCTTTTCCATCCTTTTTTGTGTTGTGGATCCTCATAAAGGTCTGCAGATTTTGTTCGGTGAATCGTCGAAGATAACCCCAAGGTCTTTTCTACCAGACGCTGCTTTCGGAACATGTTATATGCTGCAGAACCGATATCTTTCACTTCAGCAGCTGAGTACGGATATCTCTGTTTGGGTGAGGATATTGTGGAGTTTCAATTCCATGGGTGCAATTTGGAATGGGTTCACATTCCTCTCAATTACATCCATGATTGCTTGTACATTCCTCTCTGAGCTGGTCGTTTCACTATTTAATAATTAATTAAATTATTAGTGACTATTGACAAAAGGAAGGGAAGGGGATCACTTTCAATATGCGGGTTCATTTGTTATCCTGTGCAAATTGGTTGCAGTTATGGCTCTTTGATATGTCCCCAACCTGTTACGTTAAATAACACCATAAAAATCTGTTTTAAAAATACATTACTTTTAGTTTCATACACTGAGCTTTAGAAAGGTACTGGCATGGTTTACTGCATATCAATTTTCTCTTAAACAATCTGCCAAATACCTAGAACCCAAACAGGTGCTAAAACACCTTCCATGTTCCCAAAATCTGAGACAGCTTAGGGTCTGGTCAAATTTTCACCTGCACCCATTTTTCATGACCTTTTGACCTCTGATGACGTCACTGATTAACATATTTGAAAAAAAAATTTTTGTTGAATTAAGGGAATCCATACCTTTCTTTTGAGCGGTCAATTGTTATTCTGTGACTAATAGTGGCAAAGTTTCATCAATTTTCGTTTCCCCTACCCCTAATTTTTGGTCTGGATTTTGTCGCAGAGGGCATGTAAACAGATGTCATTTTCTCAGTTATTGCCGGGTTACCAGATGTCTACCCTCGTTTTTCTGTCTATATACATGGTCTACTTCAAAAAAATGAAAGCTAACTTAGGGTACATTTCATGCACACGAAAACCCCCTCAGCCAAAGGACTAAACAGGATTAGAACAGCAACGACCAATGCCGAGTACCCCTGTTAGCATCAGGCAACGCCGGGTGCCCCGACTAGTCATTTTTTTTCTGGGCCAATGTCAGAGAACTTTCAAAATTAAATTTGGCATCAATAATGGGAATGCAGTTTGTGGGGTTCACGTCTTTTTTTGATCTTGACATAATTTTAGGGTCTTGACCCAATGATAGACATTTTAATAATTTTCACCACAACTGCACTACAGCTTGTTCAATCGGAACAAAATTTGCCCTTCCTACATAGTCTTGAGCAAAGTGCATTTATGCTTCATTTACATTATACCCCTCCGGGTTAAAGGTCAAGTTCTTACACCCCTAAGAGTACTAAACCACCCTTTAGGTTTTTCTCCTTTTTCTGGCAAATTCAAAGCTGTATCTCAGATGCAGCTGGGACTTATGGAATGAAATGTCACATCAATGATGGGAATATAAAGTATGCGGTTGACCTATCTCTTAACCTTTACCGAATTTTAAGGTTATGACCCAATTATAGACATTTCAACATTTTTCACCACAACTTCTCTTAAGTTTGGCCAATCGGACCAAAATTTGTCCTTCCTAGATCGTTGAGCAAGGCGCATTCACACTTAATTTACATCATACCACTCTGGGTTGAAGGTCAAGGTCATACACCCCTAGGATTACGAAACCACCATTGAGGTTTTCATCCATTTTCTGGCAAATTCCGAGCTGTATCACGGATCTAGCTGGGACTTTCAGAATACAATTTTATATCAACTAGTACGTGCCCGTAACAAAAAAAATAAATAAATAAATAAATAAATAAATAAATATTCCAACCGCGAGCAAGAAACAACAACCACACAGGCCGTTTCTTCGCTCTCGCATGCCCGTACGTGCGTGGCCCGGAAGTTCGCATATCACAGTTACGATTATTCGCACTTTAGGTTTTAATGGCCAATTATTCAATTAGCGCCAACGTATTTTACTTTTTCGCAATGTCGTCGCAAGGAAAAACAAAAAGAGAAGAGAGAGAAAAAAATTTTACTTCCTGGTTCGGAGTATACCAGCACTCTGATGTTACCGAAATTTATGCACCGTCTCAATATTGCAAAACGATCATAACTTGGGGCATTGTGTTTATCTATAAATGCGCATAAGAAATCGAGAAATTATTAGAATACACGAAGTCATCACTCTCCGGAAGCCCGTACGTTGTAACCCGTAATGGGGAACGCGACTGAGCTTCCCTTCCCCATCGGCCACGCCCACGCAATAATGTGTCTTGTCATTGGTTGGTAAATAAATGGCCGTAACTTGGAAGCACTTGTCCGATTAATATCAAACCTTGAAAAGGCACATACTCAGGTCCCCAGCAATATATCTGGCAAGTTTCAATTAGATCGACCAGTGGTTGTCGAGAAACAGCGGTCACAGACACACACACAGGACACAGACACAAGACACAGACACAGACACAGACACAACACAGAACAGACACAGACAAGACACACGACACACACACACAGATTGCTGGAATTATAGATAGATAATGGAAATAAAAAATTTGCGGGGTTGATTTTTGACCTTGACATAATTTTAAAGTCATTTTAACATTTTTCACCACAACCCGACTTAGGTTTCTCCACTCGGAACAAAATTACCCTTTCTAGATAGCCTAGAGCAAGTCGCATTTACACTTAGTTTACATCTCCTCCTTGTTCAAGGTCAAGGTCAAATGACGATCTGAAATAATAATGCATTTTTTTGTCGTCACTCAATTTTTGCGAATGCGGAAGCTTAAAGACCGCTTGGCCTTCCAAGATGTTCTTGCAACATAATATCGCACCTGCACCGAAATTGTGCACCTGATATTTGATTAATGTGCTTGACCTGCTTTTATCAGATTGTGACCTTTTTGACTATAACTTGAATAATTTTCCTCTGATTTTCATGATGTTGAGTTTCTTGGCTAGATTTTAAATTGGGAGATATTTTATTAATTTACACTCTATCTCTAAATGGCCTGGTGTTGGCGCAGTGGTTAGGGCAGCGGCTTGGGACCCAAAAGGTCCTGAGTTCAAGCCCCGTTGGGCCACTGAATTAATATATATATATATATATATATATATATATATATATATATATGTGTATATATATATATATATGTGTGTATATATATATATATATATATATATATGTATTTATGCTGCATGTGTGTGTATATGTATGTATATATGTACACATGTATATGTATGTGTGTGTATATATGTATATACCAAGTTGTATAACACCAGGGGGTTGACTCAGCCTGTCATCCTTCCGAGGTCGGCGAAATGAGTACCAGTGTACTGGGCCGGTGTATACCCAGGTTAAAATAGGTGTACCAGATCCCTGTGTCGTAAGAGGCGACCAGGGTTGCGTCAGGAAGGGCATCCGGTGTAAAACATGTGCCAAATCACTATGCGGATCATATGGATGATCCGCTGTGGCGACCCCTAACGGGAGTAGCCGAAAGAAGAAGAAGAAGACTCTATCTCTAAATGCTGAATGTCAAAGTCTCTGCAATCAGAGAAACTCTGCAATAAACAAAAGGATGAATATACAGTCGGAGGAAAACCAAGAGGGAAGGGAACTTGACACCTATATAAGCAGAACTGGAGAAGGAAGGGAGGGTTAATGAGGATATAAAAGGTATGGGTCGGGATTGAAGATGACATGAGTTTGTGGTGAACTGCCAAAGTGTAATCCCTTTTTTTCTTTCTATACAAGATCTAGGATTATGGAAGAACAAGGTGACAAAGTGTAAGACAGACAACATACTGACAGTAGAGTAGTAGAGCCACTGTTGTATACAATATTCAAGGGAATGAATGAACAGGAAAAGAGGAGAGAGCTAGAGGAGGTGAGGAAACAAAGTAACCTGCGGGTGAAAGGGTTGGATTAGTTAAAGTTCACTGGAGGAAAGAGTGGGATTGAACAGCCTCAGGAAGGCAGTTACACAAACGGGAGAAAAGAAGAACAAAGAAATGGAAGTATTCAGTCAGTCTGGATTTTGGGAGTTAAATCAGGAGGGGTTACTGAAAGAATGTGCACATGCTGGATTTCCTGGGGAAGGTCGGGGGACTGAGAGAGCAGATGGAGCTCGACCGAAGGAGAGGATATAAAATATAGAGGCTTATAAACTGACGGGAAGTGACAATAACAGATGTTGTTTCAAATTTGGAAGCCTTTTGCACACAAACAGACAGCAGTCCCCGCAGTTCAGTTATTTCGATAAGTATGTGTTTATAGTTAGGGTCCCGTACTTCTGTCTAATGGGTTAATTCCATGTGTGCGCTGCGGGTTTCTTTATAGTCAGGTTTTTTACATTAAATCTCCCCTTTGCCCCATCATCGCCATTACGCACGTGTTCGGGGCCACGGGCATAGGCGGAATGAGGTCGACGCCGCCCAGCTAGATGTGTGTGCCTCGCAACCAATGAGGGATAGGAGTACCTCAGAAGCCCCCGACCAATCCGGAGACGAGTTACCTCAGGGCAGCCCCGCCCAGCCAGATGGGATGTTCGCCATCCTCCAATCAGGAGGCTCATCGCCTCAGCTCTGACTCTGCCCACCGTCCAATCAGGAGGCGAGTGGCCAAGGGGAAGAAATCCCTCGGACCTCGCGAAAGGGGAGAGTAGAGTGGTCGTCAAGAAAGAGAGTAGAGCAGTCATCGTGGCCATTGCCCTTGGTGTGCGTCGCTGGCGTCAACGTGGCCATTGCTCTTGGTGTGCGTCGTTGGAGTCATCGTCGCGATTGCGTCTTGGTGTGTGTCGTAAGAGTCATCGTCGTCAGCGGTCGTGGTCTGCGGTCTTTTGCGGGGCTCCTCGTGGTGGTGGTGGTCGAGCAGCCAGGATCGTGGGCTCGGTAGATTCCGGGACGTGGGTTCGAATCCACCATGGTGGGCGTTGGAGTCCGGTGTGACCGCACGACGTGGACAGGTACCTGGCCAGACCTCGACTCCCCAGCTGACCAATCCTCCTCGGCTGGAGGGTCCAATAAAGACCCGACGGGGTCCATTTCTTTTGGGTGTGTGTGTGTGTGTGTGTGTCTGTGGGCCCCGTCCTTAAGTAGAACTTGCTAAGTGTTTGTTTGTATATAAATTGCATTTCTCATATTCGATTTTAACTCTGCTCTTTGTGCTCCCCTGCCCCCTTATAAATAAATCCCCAATTGTTCAATGTGCCAGCTCGTTGTCTGTCACTTTCTTTCATTGGTTTAGCACGGTGCGTATTGGGAATTAGGGAGGCCTTGGGCTGTAATTTGTCGTTTGGACCGACGGACTTTGGTAATTCCGCTCGGTTACACCGGACCGAGGTCGTTAGAGCGACCCGGTTCGACAGAGTCTGTTGAGGGTGTGACTTCCCCGGTAATTTGACGACGTGGGTACTTAGGTATATTGAAATTTGGCTATTAACCCTACCCCACGCCGTCAGAGAATTGGCGATCACGGTCCTTAAGTGACCCGTGACCTTCGGAGTTGTCCGAAGGTTACGACCTGCAATTCCGGGTGTTTGGTGAGAGACAGCTCTACTGCTCCACCTGGCGGCCGTTCCTCACCACCGACCCCTGGCCCACAACAATATTGTGCTTCGGCCTCATCATGGGAGATGCTAATAATGTTGAAAGCTTTAGGTTCCACAGAATTCAGGAAACAGATGTGATACCAGGGCCCCAGGCAAGAGGAGAAAAGAGTGCTCCATTGACCTTTGGAAAAGGTTATTGTAGGCTGTGATTAGGTCTGGTTTATGAAGGAACTAGCTTGAGTACCCAGCAATGATCAAATGAAAAAGGAACATAAACATCTTTGAAATAAGGGCAAATGTAATGTCAAAACAATTACATCCAAATCAGAATCCATCGCACATATCAAATCATAATACCTTTAGACGTCTTCATGAGCTCAGTGAATTATTGCAGAGCCTTTGGATATACAATATTTGCAGTTTTCCCATTTGTGACTAGGATGAAGAGGTTCTATTCTTTGGATTTCCAACTCTTCAACATCCCATATAAAATTGTCCATGTGAGAAGCATGGTGTCTCCAGGTTAATGCCAGCAACTTTGAGCGATTGACCCTGGGCCTTGTTTGCAGACATACCAAAGCTGAGTCTGGTGGGAAATTGAAGTCTCGAAAATCGAAAGGCAGGTCTGTGGGTATGAGAGGTATTATTAGGATGAAAACATCTTCACCTTTGGCACTTCTAGTAATAATGGTGGCCTCCAAAACATGTGCCATTCACCTCTTCACAGCAAGTCTGGTTCCATTGCGTAGCTTTGGTGGGTCCAGGTTTCGGAGCAACATGATTGGTGCACCAACCTGCAGCAGAAGATTGTGTGTAGGCACCTCTGGTGGTTCCAATGAATTCAGAAATTCTGTTGGATATTTAACTGCTTGATCAGTATCAACACCAGTATCCAGTGACTTGAAAGACTGCTTCTGGCAAGATATCTTTGCTAACAATTTGTGAATGATGATGTTCTCCGAACCGAGTCATTCCTTGGTGCTAAGATGTCTCTTTCACAAAGCGTCATAGCCAGTGAGGATTCATGTAGTTTGTTTCTAGGTTTGGGTAGACCCTGAACGTCAGTTTTTCCACTGTACATACAATGTTTCCACAGCCTGGAGAGATGTAAATTTTGCCATCAGCAAGATCAACAGGTAATTGGCCATTGCCCATATGCAGGAGAAGTGCAGCAAATGCTCCAAATGTCTGATCTCCTTGTAGATGAACATGCATGTTGGTGTGTAGGCTCATCTTTTCAACATCGCTCCACAGGTAAGAGGCCTTCAAGCATGCGTTCAGCTCATCTCCTGGAGTGCCACAAGGAATTACTGGTAGTATTTGGTGGAACTCACCAGATAACACCAGTCACACCACCCATTAGCATGTTGTTATCTCGAATGTCCTGCAAATAATGCACTGATGTTTTTACATTCTCCCTGTGGTAAATACTGCACTGGCATGCTTTTTACACTTTCGCAATATATGTGACCATACACAACAATTTGCGCCCTGAAAAGGCTATCATGTAAGCTGAACAGGCTATCATGTAAGCTGCATAGGCTATCATGTAAGATGACCAGGCTATCATATTTGTTTTGAGGTCAACCTCAGCCGAAAGGTCAACAACTGAGGTGAGATTTCTAAAATTGTCAATTTTCATTCAATTAACTAGAAATTTGAAAAGGATTTGCGGATCAGGTCAATGAATTCAACCACCAATTATAATTTTGAAGGTCAAAATGTCAACATCAGCCTACTTTATAAAATTGAGAGATAGGGCCAAAAACTATACATATACTGTACATCATGATATCTCAAAAAGTTGTGGATGAGTTGTAACAAAACAAGGTCGATGAGTTGAATCAGTGACAAGAACAAGCGGATTCGATTTTGGTTCAGATCCAGCCCATCAGGGGGATGCAAAACGTAAACTGTTCAGCCTGGCGGAGGTATGCGCTCTACCGAGTGCCATGCTACTTTGTGCTGCTTTGCCAAGTGTCGCTCTATGAGTGCTTTTTCACTTGTTTGTCTGTTTGTTTGTTTGTTTGTCCACTAAGAACATGAGTTTTTCTTTTGCAACTGCTTGTCGGATTGAGACAAAATTTTCACCATAGGAGAGACCACTCATGTAGAATATTTTAATTATAATTATGAGTTCATAGGTCACGTGATGTGGCAGCCATTTGGGGAAAAAAGGAAAAACTTTGTACTTCTGCATCTTTGAAACCATCCAAGGAAAAAATTGCACCTTGGCACATGACAAGGACTCCTCATGCGGAATGTGTGACTTTTTATGATGTCATAGGTGTCTTCATTATGACGTTATAATTGCATGCATAGAACACTACATCCGATCAGTATGAAAATTTTTGAGGGCCATCGAGGGATAAATTGGTCCACAGAAAAATAATTTGATGATGTCATTGGTCACATTGTTCGGCAGCCATCTTGTTTTGATTTTTTTTTGAAAACCTTCAAAAATCTTCTGCTCTGAAAGGGCTGAACAGATCGAGGCAAATCTTTGCAAGTATGACCAACTATTCATGAGGAACAAAATATGTCATATAGTTTGGCAGGCATATTGGATTTACCCTCAAACCTATAAAAAAAATATCTTCTCCAGAACGGCAGGACAGATCAATGGGAAACTTCACACAAATATTCCCCAAGCCTTGGGGATATCAGGGTATTCATGAATAATTGATAGGTCACATGGTCTGGCAGCCATATTGGATTGAGCAAAAATATAATAAAAATTCTCTCTTAAACCACTTCATTGATCGACATGAAACTTCGTAATTATGATCGAATAGTGATGCTGAATACATGTTTTAAATTTCAACCTGATCAGATGCATGGTCTGGGAGCCAGAATTATTTAATTTATTTGGTCTGCGTTTTTTTTAATAAGGCTCACTTGGTTGTGCCTGGATGGGTTTGAGGGTAGAGGAGAAGCAGCCGAAATGTGAATCCCATCCAGGTTCCTCCTGATGACTTCATCTTTGCTTTTTGCTTGTTCAGGTTCCTTATGATTACTCCAATTCAGGACTGCATTTGTTTGGTCTTTCTTTTGATTTGAATTGAATTTATTTTAATCCCATTCTGAATTCAATTGAATAATCATAAGAAAACGTCATGGGTCAGGTGTCCAATCAAAGCAGGACGTCTTGGTACCCGGTCATCACTGCCAGCAGTTATAATTATGTCTCTTATTTATTACGTAACACACCAGTACACAAACACTACACAAAATACAATCCACAAACACCACACAAAACAAGTCCTGGTGAGGGTCTGCAATCTCCTTATTGCTCTTTTTCTTGTTTGCTACTGAAATACAATCAGGTAAGTGATAGTTGGGGTCCAAAATAACTCTTTGATCAAAAGGCAGTTTGAGTGGCCATTGCTGTAAGACACTTGCAACATTGCCAGAGAGAGTAAGGAGTTGCATGTGAACGTTTGAAACAAGATTGTGCCATGTGATCAGATGTCGATCCATCACTTCACTCTGGGGAACAAGTGGCCAAGCATATGTAGTTGTGACATTCCGAGTCTCCCTCCACCAAATGTAACAAGCAAACGATGGCCATGTTTTCTGTCAAATGGTGTCATTTTTGCATGCTGATGCTTGGCCTGTTTGACACCTTCAACATGTTCTTACTAACGTCACATATGGCCCAGTTTTGTTAACATGAGATTGCCATCTGTTCAGATGTAACACTCGCCCAGCAATCTGTGCGGCATCAAATTTCAAAAGCGATGAGACTGTGAAAACAGGGATCATGGAATGGCTACAAACCTGATCTCAAGATTTATATACTTTTAGCATTACATTTTATTAATCAAAGAAGGCTTTTTGTATGAATTAGGTTCCTTGTGTAAAATGTGGTTTTGCTTTGTTCAAGCTAAAGTACACACTATTTCATGAAACACACGCGTTTCTGCATTCGAATCGTGGATTGGAACTAGATTTGTGCACAAAGTGCTGAGGACTAGCTTTTGTGTCAAAACGCTTCTTTTAACATTATTTACATCGTCTTGTGATGAAAGTTGCACATTACCTCTGAACCACTTGTCTATGCTGGACAGTGAACAAGTAAGGAATGTGATGTAGACAAAACTTATATTTTCAAGGAGCCCACATAGAAATCTTTATGCCATTGGGAATCTATATTGATTATTAAACTTTTGGAAACATTATATTCTGATGAAATATCAAAGCCATTGTACCATTGTTTTTATTTTGTTGTTTTTGTTGTTGTATATGCGAGGGTCATGGAAGAGCAAGTACACTGAGCAGATCAAGGCGAAACAGGACAAAATGAACAGTTGAGACGGGGAGCAGGGGGGGAGGGGGTGGGGAACACCAACATCGGAGTTGAAGGCCAAGATTGAGGGAGCCTTGGATAAACGATGGGTGTGGGGAGGAATGGGGGGCAAGAGAGGATGCTTTGGGTGAACAATATGGATGCAGAAGGAAACTCTCAGGAAGGAAAAACCAGAAAGTTGGAAGGAGAAGGGCTTTTCGGTGGGGGTTGTTGGTGTTTCGTATGCAGCTTGAAGTTGCAGGTTGCATCTTTTTTTTCTGAGGTGTAGCTGTGCCGCTGATGTAGGGTCCCTGGTAGCAAGAAGCTGGTACTCATTTTGCCGAGGTCAGAATGATGACAGGTTGAGTCAACCCACTTGGTGTTATTTCAACAGCATGACAGGGGCTCAATCTCAAGACCCTAATATCTTAAGCCAACCACCTTAACAGTGAAGCGAACACCAGGCTGGGATGCAGGTTAATGAGGGTAGAAAAGATCATGGTTAAGGAATGGGAATTGTCTGAGATGGTGGTCTTGAAGACCTTGAAGGAAGAATGAAATTGAAGAAAATGTGGAGGTTGGTTCCAGAGGCAGGGAAAAAGAGGAGTGAACGAGTGGAGGTGAGCAGTGATCCTGGATTTAGTGAGTTTCACCAGAAGGGGGCTGATGGTGGACCATGTGTGCCCTGCAGAAACATGGTGGGGTAAGGATGACAAAGCTCAGAAAGAGCAGAGGGTGCAAGACCAAAAAGAAGGAGGTAGAAGACAGAGAGACCAATGACCTATCTGCATTGGGAAAGTGATAGGCCCATAGACTCAGCTTCAGCATGGGAGATTCCAATAATGTTGAAGGCCGTGATTTACACAGCATCAAGCTGAGCAAGATGTGGGGCAGGGAGCAACCCTAAGGAGAGAGCAGAACTCCATCAAGCTGTCTATGGGGGCCTTGTATGTAGATAGGACTTCAGGTGTGCCAAGGAAGGACTGCATGACGGAGGATGCCCAGTCGGCAGCTGGCTTTGGAGGCCGACTTTGAAATGATGTTTGCCCTAACCCTAACCTTAACAGCTGTTTGCCCGATTAAGATATGACTTCTGGTTCTGGTCCTTGAGTGACGGTGGTGTTCTCTCCAGGATCTTTGCCGACTTTCTCAAAGATAATTTTTCCGGTCATTTTTTGTCACGTTTTTACTGTTATTTTGTTATCTCCGTGTTTACTGTGTATTCCTAGTTCAGTTTTATTTTCAAACTTGTGCTAATTGATGAGTTGTCTTTTCATATCGGGTTTCATTGAGGCCTACCATTCTTCCTATTTGTGTGCACGATTATGTTTATTGCATTTTTGTGTGGTCGCTAGACTATTGGGTGGTCGCTAGACTTCCGTTATTCTCAGGTTTTCCGTCCGTCTGTCTGTATGTATGTAATGGACAGCTCTGGAGGCCAGAGGAGTCAACCGATTTTGATGAAACTTAACTGGTAGGGTCATACCAGGATCTATTTGTATGCTTTTGAGCACCGTTGCTATTGACGCCACCGTTGCCGAGCAACGGGACTTTGAAAAAAATCCGAAAAATATTTTTATGTATATTTTTTCCGAAAATCAAAAATCGGCTTCCGCGCTTTTATGCGCACTATAATCAACCTCTTTGTCAAAAATTTTCAGCCCGATCCGTCAAAAACTGTATGACTAGTATGCAATTATATAGCGACCACCCATGTCGCCTTCCGGCTTTGTCTCCTTATTACCTTCAGTTTTTATTTTCTCCACAATCACTCCCCACTTTCAATCCCTCCCAAATATACCCTCAGTTTCATTTCTTTAAAAAATATATATATATATTCCCTTCTCACCTTATAACCCCCATATAACCACATGACTTCCTCAACCTCCTCTTTTTCTTCCTTATCTTCCCTACCATTCCACCTTTCCAATCCCTCTCTGATCGTGAAGGTATTCAAATCATCCCTCTCAAATCAGCTGACTCTTCCTTCCTCAAAGCAAATTTCACTCTCTTCCCCCACTTTACTCAAAAAATCCCCCTCACCCTTCTTCCTCAATTCACCCCTCTCACCTTCTCCCTCAATTCTCTCCCTTGATCCCTCTTCAAACTCCTCCTCTTCCCACCCCTTCAATTATTATTGTTCCTATCCACTCATTCCAACTCTCTCTTCCTCATATGTGGTGACTTCAATGTCATTATGCCAGTTGGCTGGGTGTGGGTACCTCTCTCACCTGTCATGGCACTTCAGCAAAAGACTTCTTCCACTCATTGGGACTGACACAATCTGTCAACTTCCCGACCCAGATCTCAACCAATGGTACTCCATCTCTTCTGGACCTGATTTTGACCAATTTCCCAGAAATGTCTGCTGTTCTTCTTCTCCTCCAATCGGTTCATCTGACAATATGCTTGTTAAAGTGGTCATCTCTGGCTGTTATTAGAGAACCACCTCAGTGCTAACGAGTCTGGCATTTCACTCAGGCTGACTGCCAGGGTCTCCAAGCAGCCATTAAACTTCTAAACTGGTCTCCCATCTCTACTTTCTCTGACATCAACTCGTCCTGGGAATTCTTTCAAAGAAACTTGTTCTCTCTCACGCACAGATTTATCCCATCTCATCTTCTGTTGTCTTTCCCTTCCTCCCACCCATTGTACACTGAAGCTTGTGGCGAGGCAGTTTTCCTGAAACAACTTGCCTTCGCCTCATGGAAGGCAAGTACAACTGAAGGCAATCTCAGTTCCTTCCACAAAGCTCGGAACAAGTGTGTATCTACCCTCAGGAGATCCAGGAAACAACATCTTTCTAATCACAACTCTGAACTCTCAATCCTGTCTCCTTCCTCCAAATTCTGGTGTCTAGTTAAATCTGTTTCTGTTGTATGTTCTCCTCTTTCCCCTCCCGTACCTCAAATGGCTGCACAGCTGACACTGCACATGAAAAAGCTGAGTGCCTAACTCCGTGTTTGCATCAAAATCTTGTGTCCCAAACCCATCACTTTCCGTACCCACCTTACCCAGTCGCACCCAGCTGTCCCTGGACTCTGTGTCCTTTTCTCCTGACAAGGCGAATAGCTTGCTGTCAAACCTCGACTCCGATTCTACAACCGGTCCAGACGGCATCAGCCCACGTGTCCTAAAAACCTGCTCCTCTGCGCTTACTCACCCTCTCTCTGTTCTATTCACCCTCTCATTTACTCAAGGTTATCTGCCATTTGCTTGGAAAACAGCAAACATTACAGCTCTGCTTATAAAAGGTGCAAAAACACATCCCTGCAACGACAGACCAATCAGCCTTGTCCCAATCATCAGCAAGGTTATGGAATCCATCATCGCTTCAGACATTAAATCCTTCCCGTTCTCCAATGGCTTGATTTCCAATCATCAATTTGGTTTCAGACCAGGTCACTCTACCCTGGATATGCTGCTTCTGCTTTCCCCACAATGGATGGAGGTCCTTAATGCCAGACACGAGATCAGAACCATCTCCCTCAGCATATCGGGAGCTTTTCATATGGTGTTGCACCTGACACTGCTCAGCAAACTCTCTTCTTATGGTATCCAAGGCAATCGCCACTCATGGGTCATGGACTTCCTCTCCTTTCCCAGTCAACATGTGGCACTTAATGGCTCTCTCTCATCTCCTCTTCCTGTCCAGGCTGGAGTTCCTCAAGACAGTGTTCTTGGCCCTGTCCAATTTCTGATCTTCATTAATGATCTCACTGACTCTCTGGAAAATCCTTTATCTCTTTGCTGATGACTCCACCCTTTGCTGTACCATCTCTCATCCCTCAGATTGGCAGGCAGCAGCTTCTTCACCCTCTGCAGACCTGGATAAAATCGTAAGCTCATCAAAAACGTGGAGTATGTATTTCAATCCTGACAAATCTCACACTCTCACTATGTCTGTTCAAGAGGACCAATCTGGACCCCCCCCCCATTTACTTTCTCAATAATCCCATTGAAGAATTTCTTGGATTAAGCTTTTGGGTCTCACTATCTGCCATGACCTTTCCTGGGAAAGCCACATTTCCAAGGTGGCTTCCAAGTCAGTCGTTGACTGGGTAACCTCCATTGTGCAACTTCCTTCCTCGGCCCATCTGAGCTCCAAACCACATATACAGCTTTCATCCGTAGCCTGAGGAGTACTGCTCTCCCCTCTGGGCTGGTGCTCCTGTCTCACACCTTTCTCGGATTCACGCTGTGGAACCAAGGTTTTTAGGATCATTGGTATCTCCAGCAATGCAGCTGAGTCTTTGGGTCTCTCACTCTCTCACCGCAGGCAGGTCGGAGTCTTTCTGTCTTTACTTCTACTGTCTTGTCTCCAGCCTTGCCCCCCTTGTTCTGTCTGTGCTCTGTCCCACTATATTTCTGCAAGGTGCTCAAGGTCTGCCCAAAACCCCCTTCTGGTGAAACTTGCAAAATCAAGATCGCTGCTCACCTTCACTCTTTCATTCCTCGTTTTCCCCACCTCTGGAACAAACTCCCACACTCTCTTCAATTCCACTCCTCCCTCCAAGTCTCAAAACAGCTGTTCACCACCATCTCTTATCTTCCCCCATCCAACACATGATCTTTTCTACCACAGTTAATCCACCCTGAACCCACCTCCTTCAAATTCCCTGCTCTCCTTCCTGAAATCCCTGTATTGTCCATCTTGTTTACCCCATGAACCCCACCCCATCCCTCTCCCTTCCACAGATCTCCTCACGACTCTGTTCCCCACCGTTTTGTGATTCCCTCTCCTGCTCTCTCGTCTCCTTCCTTGTTATATTTTCTGTGTGTTAGCTCTTACACGAGCCTCGATATTGAAAAAAAAGATGGCTGATCAGCAATCTGATGCGAGACCCAAAAGTTTGAATGACTGAAATTGCTCAAGGGGATTGTTAAGAATGTAGATAGTGGGGTTTGCAACATGGTCCTCTTGGAAAGACAGAGTGAGAGTGTGAGATTTGTCAGGATTGAAAGACATGTTCCATGTGTTTGACCAGCTTGTGATCGTTTTGTCAAGGTCTGAAGAGAGGGAAGAAGCTGCAACCTGCCTGTCTGAAGGAGAAGGGATGTTATGGCAGATGGTGGAGTCATCAGCAAATAGATAAAGAGGATTTTCCAGAGAGTCAGTGAGATCATTAATGTAGATCAGAAATAGGACTGGGCACAGAACACTGCCTTGGGGCACACCAGCCTTGACAGGGAGAGGAGTTGAAAGGATTCTGTTGAGAGCCACATGTTGGCTACAAGCGTGGACCAAGTCAGTAACCCAGGTGTGGAGTTGGCCATGGATTCCATTGGCAGAGAGTTTGCAGGTTTTTGGGACACTTAAGCTGATGCCATACTTTGTTGGCAGCCTCTCCTCCCCACTCCCACCCCTATAGAGAGAGAGTTTGTAGATTTGGAATATGGAGCCGACACAAGTTCTTTACCACTGGTTTTGTAATGAAAATGAAGATAATTTTAGATTTTCAATCCTTTTCGCCTTCTGTTGAGCTATCCTTCGCTTCTCAGCACCATGTGGTTAAAAAAACTGCAACGTTCCACCGTGGCATCTGTGGTTCAGTCCATTTACTCATGAGGGGTTGTTCTGTTGATCGTACAAGGAATCAACATTTGGATTTGATCAACAATATCGATTTTATTGATATTCGGCGTTCTCTACATTATATTGTCATGCTTGTTGTTTTTTTGTGTACATTTAACGTCGTTAATATTCTCCTTAACATGCTTTCTCTACTGAACTCACCGCTAATTTTGTACATCTTGTCTAGTTAAACAACAGGTAAAAACATTTTGATGATTAATCACGTGCCTTTTTTTTCCCCCCTTAAGGTGAAGCTATACTTTTGCACTGTGTTTAACACCACTCACAAGTTGATGTGTTTTGTCAACAGTGAGACCCCCGTCACCGCCATCACCACCACCACAACCCTTGGGAGCCCCATCTTGAAAGATTGTGTACCATGATCGGTCATGTGGGAGTCCTTGTTGCCTCAGGGCCCCGTGCAAATATTTGGGTTGCATGGCCCTAACACCGCTGCTGCATGTCGCCCTTCAGTGATTCAACCCATATCTCACTCTTCAGTGATTCAACCCATATCTCCTCTTGCAGTTTGATTCAACCCATATTCTCACTCTTCAGTGATTCAACCCAATCTCACTCTTCAGTGATTCAACCCAGAATCTTCACTCTCAGTGATTCAACCATATCTCGCTCTTCAGTGATTCAACCCATATCTCACTCTTACTGATTCAAGGCCAAATCTCGCTCTTCAGTAGTTCAACCCATATCTCGCTCTTCAGTGATTCACCCCAGATCTCACTCTTCAGTGATTAAACCCATATCTCACTGTTCAGTGATCAAGGCCAAATCTCGCTCTTCAGTGATTCAACCCATATCTCACTCTTCAGTGATTCACCCAGATCTCGCTCTTCAGTGATTCAACCCATATCTCGCTCTTCAGTGATTCAACCGAAATCTCGCTCTTCAGTGATTCAACCCATATTCTCGCTCTTCAGTGATTCAACCCAGATCTCCTCTTCAGTGATTCAACCCCAGATCTCGCTCTTCATTGATCAAACCCATATCTCACTCTTCAGTGATTCAACCCATATCTCGCTCTTAGTGATTCAACCGAAATCTCGCTCTTCAGTGATTCAACCCAGATCTCACTCTTCAGTGATCAAACCCAAATCTCGCTCTTCAGTGATTCAACCCATATCTCGCTCTTCAGTGATTCAACCCATATCTCACTCTTCAGTGATTCAACCCATATCTCGCTCTTCAGTGATTCAACCCATATCTCGCTCTTCAGTGATTCAACCCATATCTCGCTCTCAGTGATTCAACCGAAATCTCGCTCTTCAGTGATTCAACCCAGATCTCACTCTTCAGTGATCAACCATATCTCACTCTTCAGTGATTCAACCCATATCTCACTCTTCAGTGATTCAACGAAATCTCGCTCTTCAGTGATTCAACCAGATCTCACTCTTCAGTGATCAAACCCATATCTCACTCTTCAGTGATTCAACCCATATCTCACTCTTCAGTGATTCACCCCATATCTCACTCTTCAGTGATTCAACCAGATCTCACTCTTCAGTGTTCAACCCATATCTCGCTCTTCAGTGATTCAACCGAAATCTCGCTCTTCAGTGATCAACCCATATCTCACTCTTCAGTGATTCAACCCATATCTCACTCTTCAGTGATTCAACCGAATTCGCTCTTCTCAGTGATTCAACCAGATCTCACTCTTCAGTGATTCAACCATATCTCGCTCTTCAGTGATTCAACCCCTTTATGTATATCTCACTCTTCAGTGATTCAACCCATATCTCGCTCTTCAGTGATTCAACCCAGATCTCACTCTTCATGATCAACCATATCTCCTCTTCAGTGATCAAACCATATCTCACTCTTCGAGTGATTCAACCATATTCACTCTTCAGTGATTCAACCGAAATCTCGCTCTTCAGTGATTTCAACCCAGATCTCACTCTTCAGTGATCAAACCCATATCTCACTCTTTCAGTGATTCAACCCATATCTCACTCTTCAGTGATTCAACCATATCTCACTCTTCAGTGATTCAACCCAGATCTCACTCTTCCAGTGATCAACCAGATCTCACTTTCATGATTCAACCAGATCTCACTCTTCAGTGATTCAACCAAATCTCGCTCTTCAGTGATTCAACCAGATCTCACTCTTCAGTGATTCAACCCAAATCTCGCTCTTCAGTGATTCAACCCATATCTCGTCTTCAGTGATTCACCCATATCTCGCTCTTCAGTGATTCAACCCAGATCTCACTCTTCAGTGATCAACCATATCTCACTCTTCAGTGATTCAACCCAGATCTCACTCTTCAGTGATTCAACCCAGATCTCACTCTTCAGTGATTCAACCGAAATCTCGCTCTTCAGTGATTCAACCATATCTCGCTTCTTCAGTGATCCAACCCATATCTCGCTCTCAGTGATTCAACCATATCTCACTCTTCAGTGATTCAACCCATATCTCACTCTTCAGTGATTCACCCAGATCTCACTCTTCAGTGATTCACCCATATCTCGCTCTT